>JANJGN010005328.1:0-23890 GCA_026770705.1 Isurus oxyrinchus
CAACTATGGTGTCAGTGATGGAGTAGAGCCCGTGCAGCAGGGCAGGAGTGACATCCTGGACCAAGGTCTCCATGGCAGCCGCCATCCTGTCAGTGTCGACCTCAGTGTGTTGGCAATGTCGGCGCTATCACCTCAGTCTGAAGGTGGACAGACTCCTCCATCGTGCCTTACAATCTGAGGAGTACAGCAGACATCCCTTCCTGATGTTCCCGAACTTGTCTTTGCAGCTCCAGCAACTGTGACATGACCGGGTCCAGAGGCTCCTCATCTGACTCGGACTCAGCAACGTTCTGGCCTCCAGCAGCTCCTCCGAGTGCCGGGGACCTGGGAAGTCCCTGTCTCCGCCTGCTGTGGATCAGACTGTGCGATGTAGTCACCAGATTGTGATCCCGAGGCTACTCTAAAACTGGGTCCCACCGAGGTGTGTGTCTCTGCGCTGGTGGAGGGTGTGGGTGAGGCTGTGATGGGACTTCAGGGAGAGTGTCTCCAGATTACTCTTCAGAGGTTTCTTCGGGGTTTGATTAGAGTCCCTGAGTCATGGACTCTGTTGGCTGTTTGGCAGATGTGTCAGTGAAAGCAAGGGGAGATAATGAGTGCACGGCAGTGCCTGTGAAACAGGACACATCACCCACAGCATGGTTGTCTGATGGATGTTACACTGCTGGATTCTCACTGAGGCCAATGGGCACGACAGTCAGAGGTACAGAGCAGCGCCAACCTCACGGTCAGCACAGAACCGGTCCCAGTTATCGCTGGCCAGCTGGATGGCTGTTTTCAAAGCCTGTGAGGACCTTGATTTCAGGCATCCCTCCACTGACCTCTCCCTCTTGTTGTGTGCCAGCTTGTCCTGCATGGATAGAGATGGAGAGAGTGCATCAGGATGCCTGCAGGTCCAGATGATAAGGATGCCTGTCCTGTGTGGATGGTGAGTGGTCCCATGGATGGGATGAGGTTAATGAAGGTGTGTGCTGGAGACTGAATGGTGATGTCTCTTGAACAGGCAGTGAGTGAGGGCCCTGTGGGTGTGTGATGGGTTTGTGAGTGTGAGAGTTGGGAGTGATGAGAAGAGTGACTTACCCTGGCGGAACAGAGGAGATCATTCCTCCTCTTGCAGCTCTGGGTGGCTGTCCACCTCTGCAGGGCGTTGGCACTGACCACCACTGCCACTGCCTCCCATGCTGGATTGCAGGAGCTGCTGCCTATTGGGGCCATGTCTTCCATGCAGCAGTTGTGGGCTGGATGCACTGGGAGATGCGCGTGGCTGCACTTAAAATATGGCATCTGGCGTGATGAAGCAGCAAGGTGATGGTGAATGAGAGCCCAGCTGCCATGGAAATGGTGCTTTTCCAGGAATGGATAATGAATGCAGTGGATTTGGGTGTTGCGGAGTGAGAACCTATCATTGCCGGCGGTGGTCATGTGGCTCTGACTGTCGTGCCCATTGGCCTCATTGGCAGGTTCATCACAAGTGTCATGAGCCGAGTTTGAAGTCCCTTGTGTCCAAACAGCCAGTCCTTAAGATATTTCCCTGGTCATTAAAATCTCAGCAATGTTGGGCTAAAGGACATGACAGCTGCCAGGGCACCTACATGAACATCTGTTTGAGGTTGCCCAGCAGTTCTACATTGACGGAATAAAACCCCCCCATGGCTGATAAAAGCTCCTGATGAGTTGGGGGGAGCTGGGGAGGTGATCCTTGTCTTGCCATTATGTGTAATTGATGGTAGCTCGTACCTGTGAGAAGCCAGACAGAGAGTTCCTGCTCATTCTGGCAATTGCCGTCACAGGGGAAGGTCAGGTTAATCATCGCCCTGGGAAACAATCCACCCTCCGCCTGCAGGGTCCATTCACCAGCAGCTTACGGTGAGACTCTCGCGGTGTCTCTGGTGGTCCACTGGAAGCAGCCAGAGGCAAAGAAACTGAGGCAAAGGATAAAGTGTGGCCATTGGGTTCAGCAGGGAGGAGTTCATCTTGACGGAGGTTGCAGATATCTGTGACCAGCCGCATGTTATCCTGAGCCTATGGAAGTCATGATCCTCCGATACGTTAAGGAAGGTGAGCCTATGTCTGTGCAGCCCCTCCTGTGACCCTCACCGTTTTGCTGCTCCTTTCTCAGCTCTTCTCCATATCCATGTTCTCAGGGTGTGTTTTCTGCACCTCTCTCTTGTGCCCCTGCAGAAACCATCACAGTACGATATTGTTGCCGGGAATGGTGATAGGACATAGGACAAGGAGGCCTAACTAAAACATCCATGGCAGGCCCCATCCTGATATTGTCCATTTGAAAGCCTCTAAACTTCTCAAAAGTGTCTATGCTGACACAAGAACTCTACAAAACATTTACCAGAGGGAACTGAGGAGCTTTTATTGAGATCCAGTGATCTCAGTTTTAAACACCCTCATGGGGTAGTGCTTCACCTTGCCCCCATTTCACTGGCAAGTTCCCCGAACTCCAGGAAACCCATGCTCAAAGCGTTACATTCAAATCCCTATTGAAGCCATTTGAAAAGTGAAGCATTGTCATGTGCTTGCGAAGTCTCTTTAAATATTATTTCATGGGGTGTGGGCGTCGCTGGCAAGGCCAGCATTTGTTGCCCATTTCTAATTGCCCTTGAACTGAGTGGCTTGCTCAGCCATTTCAGAGGGGCAGCTAAGAGTCAGCCTTCAGACCAGGTAAGGATGGTAGATTTCCTTCAGAACAGCCAACAATAGCTGTCATGTTCATCATACCGAGACCAGCTTTATATTCCAGATGTTACTGAATTTAAATTCCACCAGCAGCTGTGCTGGGGTTTGAACCCATATTGCCTGAGCCTGGACTTCTGCCCACGACACCAGCATCTCTCCCAGGTTACTTGCACCTGAACACAGTGGGTTAAGGTTGGGTTAGAGAATTTAATGATTCTTACCTTCACACCTTCACCCCCAACCCCCAACAGGTCATTCATCGAGGGTTAAAATGACTCCCCCCACCACCACCCCCCACCACCCCCCCCCCCCCAACCTCAGCCTTGCATTATGATCTTCACACACAACTGGAAGAGATGTACTGAACTCACACTGCTTGAAAAATCCATCATTCTTTGGATGGAAACCTGTCATAAACATAACTGGGAACAGTTTTACAATCCACGAAGTTGTTGATAAAAATGAGTAATAAATAAAATGGGAACCTTTCGATCTGTTTTTTCCCTTTTTGAGGCCTACCTGTAGTGTTATTTCCTTCTTCTTCCCAGCCATGTTGCCCTTCTCCTGATTAGAAAACAAAGTGAAAATCACATTAGCAAGATTCAACCTATCTTCATGCCCTCTTTATACACATCTTGAACCGGAGCACTCTCATGTCTGGCTAATGGTTCTGTTGAAAGGTCAATGACCTGAAACGTTAACTCTGTTTCTCTCTGCAGATGCTGCTGACCTGCTGAGTATTTCCAGCACCTTTTGTCCTTATATCATATCTGGCCTCACTGCTAGCTGAGCTGAGGTGCTAAACTCTAGCTTTGTCCATGTACTCCAGTGTGACTAATATTTCCAATTTAATTTGCGCAACCAGGAGGAATACCTTAAAATTTGGTAGTTGGAAGACAAGGTGGCACAATGAGTTAGGCCTGTGTCGTTTTCTCTCTGGCACCAGGGTTGATTCCAGTTCACACAGTTGGGATGAAAATCACCACTGTGTCTGTTATCGAGGGTAAATTGCTGGGGATTCTTCACCCATAATCAAGTTCTGGCTCAATGAGATCATTAAACAGCCAGTTGATCCCCTTTCTGCTTATTGATTTTGTTGGAAATGGGAACTCTGAAAATTTATCCTAAAGGATGCTGATCGAAATGATTTTGACCTGAATGAAGCAAGTCATTTATGAGCTGGAATCAATAACATTTCCCATTACTGCACATGAGTTGCCACTCAATTAGCAATGTAAGGTATTAAGGATGACCAGTGTACAAAATGGAAGCAACATATTGATACTGAGTTTGAACATAGGAACAGGAGTAGGCCATTCAGCCCATCGAGCCTGCTCCACCATTCAATACAATCATGGCTGATCATCCACTTCAAATCCTTCTTCCCCACACTATCTCCATATCCTTTTATATCACTGGTATTTAGAGATCTGTCAATCTCGGCTTTAAACATACTCAATAATTGAGCTTCCACAGCCTCTGGGGTAGAGAATTCCAAAGGTTCACAACCCTCTGAGTGAAGAAATTTTCTCCTCATCTCAGTCCTAAGAGGCTTCCCCCTTATTATGAAACTGTGTCCCCTGGTTCTAGGTTCCCCAGCCAGGGGAAACATCTTACCTGTGTATACCCTGTCTATTTAAGTATTTTGTAGGTTTCAATGAGATCACCTCTCATTCTTTGAAACTCTAGCGAATACAGGCCCAGTTTGTCCAATCTGTCTTCATAAGACAGTCCCGCCACCTTGGGAACAAGTCTGGTGAACTTCCCGCTAAGGCAATAATATCCTTCATAAGATAAGGGGTCCAAAACTGCACACAGTATTCCAGGTGTGGTCTAACCAAGTTTCTATACAATTGAAGCAAGACTTTGCTACTCCTGTACTCACTCCTCTTGTGATAATGGCTAACATTCCATTAACCTTCCTAATCGCTTGCTGCACCAGCCTGTTAGCTTTCAGTCACTTATTGATGAGGACACCCAGGTCCCTTTGTACATCTACACTTTCTAATCTCTTACTGTTTAAAAAATACTCTGCACATCTGTTCCTCCTACCAAACTAGACAGCCCCACCTTTTTCCACATGATATTCCATCTGCCATGCTCTTGCCCACTCACTGGGTGGAAGTTTCACTTCATGAGACTAAGTGTGCTGGTGGGCCCACCCTGTTGTCTGGAATGGGGGGAACTCGGGCCTGATTCTGAGCTTGGAGGGTCATTAATTATGCAAAGACACCCATCGGTCCGATACACCTGGCAGGTCGGGAGCTGATTCGTCCGCCCGCCATCAGCTGGTGGATTCGAGGGACCGGGTGCCATATTTAAAGACCAGTCTAACACTTAAAGTCACTCTCTCCAGCCCTCCTGTGGCAGCCAGAAATGGAAGGCCAGGAGCCTGAAGAAGGCAGAACCTCGCTTCACCCACCAGGCCCTCCAGACCTCGATCAGAAGGGTGTAGGCGCTATGACGTGTGATCTATCCCAGGAGTGACTGCAGGAATCACAGCGGCCTCACCTCCCAGGCTGTAGCAGAGCAGGTCAGCATGACTGGCCCGCACCCAAAATGCCAGCCGGTGCAGGAAGAGAATGAATAGTCTCACCCGCTCTGCCAGGGTAAGTCATCCTTCAACTCCCTCCAATATCAAACCCTCAAGGTGGCATCATGGACTCAAACAGCGCCTCTCTTCAGGGATCTCACACACCGATTACTGGGGAGACACGTATCGACACTCATTCTCTCACCCAGACTTTCACATCACCACCGTCCCATCGATCATGTTGCTCACACTCCATCCTCGGGCCCTTCCGGGGAGGGTTCGCCACACACAGGGGACACGCACCTCACCCAACCTCTGCTCCATCCCGTCTCATCACCGGCCTTTCTTTCTCCTTCATACAGGCCAAGCTGGCGCACAACAGGCACGAGGGTGTGCAGACCGGGGGAGGGACAGCCGACGTCGTCACCCTCGCTGAGTTTGAGGAGCTGACTGGGGAGGGCAGGGATCGCTCCTGTGGGGAAGGGGAGATCGGCCTCTCCCACCCAACCCAGTACAGATCACAGCTCCGTCACTTCATCAAACCCTGACATTGACAGTGAGTCACGTGCAGTCTGATCCAGCTCATGCCCATTAACCGAAACTCCCTTCTCTGTTTTCTAGGCACCATCGAGGCCCCACAAGCCAGTCCAGCACCACCAGTTCGAGCCCCCAGACTTCACCCGAGGAGGACGCTCTGGGAGAACCATCCCGGTGCTCACACACACTCTCCGCAGCTCAGAGACACACACGTCGGTGAGACACAGCTGTAGATTAGGCCTAGGGCTCACTTTCTGGGGAACACCTCACTGACACGTCCCAGCAGCAGTCGGAGGCAGGGACAGCCCAGGTCTCCGGCACTCACACACCCTGGTGGCACCATCAAGATGTAGGCTACATGGGGAGGAGGCACCTTGACCCCCCCTCCGGGGGCACCACCTCCTGGAGGAGTCAGGGTGGGGCCCTCGGGGCACCCACAGGGAGGATGAGCATCAGCCGGACCCCCCAGGGGGTCTCCTCTCAGGACACTCCGAGGTGTGCAGCCACTCACAGCCCCCTCTGCCTGTGACCCCATCCACTGCAGCTTATCAGGCCACCGAGGACGCTTCTGCCCCTGAGCAGGTGACCCTTATCAGGCCGGAGCCCTGCAGGCCTCGGGTCACCAGAGGATGTCCACCAAGGTCACCACAGACATCAGGACCCGGCCGTCAGCAGCTGCCCCCACCTCTGCTGTGGGTGTCGGAGCTGCACCCAGGCGGCAGAGTTAGGAAAGTTAAGACAAACTGATGTCTCTTTTGGGTCACGGGTGAGTTAGACATGTGAAGATATTACACTTTTGTGAATATATTCGATGGTTATGTGAATGTTCCTGTCAACTGAAGGTGTTGAGATTTTGTACTTTGGAATCCTCTTATTTTGGGGTTTAGCGTCCCTCCCACTCGGTGGTAGTGTCCCACTGTGAGATTCACTTTCCTGTAATGTCAACCTCAGTTGAACTAGTGTCTGCGCCACTTGTGTGACGTCAGGGAGATGTGTTTAAATCTTTATTGGAAACATGTGATTTAAGTGTTTTTAATCCTTTTTCCTTCAGGAACACCATCGAGTGAGGGCAGCTCATCAGCATTGATAATCTAGCGGCATCTGTGTCTCCTCAGTGGTAGTGACAGAAGAAACGACACACACGGGAGGGGGAGATCCCCAGGCATGTCCACCTCTCAGTCACGGCAGTGTTTACATCATTAGATGGCGGTGAAGGCTTCAAGTCTTCTCTCACATCGCTCTTGTTCCTAAGTGGACTCTCAGTTCCCAGAGTGACCTCACTCACAGGGTCCCATGGACCAAAGCAAAGGTCATGACCTGATGATTCATGAGGTCGAAGCGCACAAGTGTGAATGTGGGACTTGTTCTCGCTGCAAGTGGGTGGACATCCCCTGAGGTGAAAGTAAATGGCACTGAGGGTGAGGAGAGATGTGACCATATTCCCTCACTTAACTTTACTGTTCCTGGAACCTGTCAGTGATTAACGTATCATGGGCACATCTCCTACGCCTTCCTTCCTCCATGGCGTGATCACGCTCATACTGACCCTCAACAGCCTCCTGAGGTACCTGAGCCTCCGGATCTTCATCCTCCGATGAGCTCTCATCCTCCTCCAGTTCATCCTCTGGCAGGGGGTCACCTCTTTCCGTTGCCAGATTGTGAAGGACACAACACACAGCAATGATGTGGAAACCCTGTCGGGAGGGTATTGGAGTGAGCCACCTGAGTTTGACACCTTATTTTTAGGTATGCCTGGTGCTGCTCCTGACATGCCCTTCTGCACTCTTCATTGAACCAGGGTTGATCCCCTGACTTGATGGTAATGGTAGAGTGGGGGCATATGCCGGGCTGTGAGGTTACAGATTGTGTTTGAGTACAATTCTGCTGCTGCTGATGACCCACAGTGCCTCATGGAGTTGCTGGATCTGTTCGAAATCTATCCCATTTAGCATGGTGGTACTGCCACACGAATTGCTTCTGAGAGTTAAGGTGATGATGAGCGTAGTAGATTAGTTCCATAAAGGGGGGGAACATAACAAGGGTCTCCGTGAAAGGGAAGGTGATTGTTGAGATAGTTTTGGGAGAAATTGTGGGCTGGTCAGTATTTTGAAAAATGGATGAATCAAAATCTTACCTTTTTTCTATAATTACTTTAACATTAAATTTATATCAGTTGTGAAATTAAATAAAAATTCATTGAATGAATCAGAAAGCACTAATTTTTAATGTAAAGATTCTGATTTTTTTCGAGGGGAATATGTCCGTGACTGGTCCCAGCACCATCCGTTGCCATAGGGAGAGAGGAGCAGTGTACGGAAGGATAGAATAAAATATTTCATTTTCTGTTAAAACAGGAGGCTAGTTCACAAGAGACAGCTGATCATTACCTGATACAAAAATTTGGGAGTGCTGTGCCAGTGCCTTGAGAGGCTGCCAGCGGCAGAAATCCAAAGCTTGGCACATTGGCACCCCCGAGAAACCTCAGCTTACATCAGGAGGTATGAGGGGGCCAGAATGACAGGGGTGGAGGCCTCTACATGGCTTTCTCCTTTCACTGGGGGATGCCAGGGTCACTCTCTGCCATTTCCTGCAGTCCGGCAACTATCATCAACATGGTCACTTGGAATGCAGCAGTAAGCGGGGGGATGGAGGGGAATCCACTGAGGACGCCCATCATCACAATGGTACATACTTTATCTCTGTAAGAACATACCCATCTTATTTAATCACAGTGAGAACTCAGGGGTGTTTCAGAGACAATCAGGGCTCTGAGTTTCTGAAAGTTAACAGAATCACAGAATCACACAGTGGAGAAGAGGCCCTTCGGCCATCCAGTCTGCACCGACATGTGAGAAACACCTGACCTACCTACCTAATCCCATTTACCAGCACTTGGCCCATAGCCTTGAATGTTATGATGTGCCAAGTGCTCATCCAGTGCTTTTTAAGGGATGTGAGGCAACCCACCTCCACCACCCTCCAAGGCAGCGCATTCCAGACCGTCACCACACTCTGGGTAAAAAGGTTTTTTTCTCACAACCCCCCTAAACCTCCTGCCCCTCACCTTGAACTTATGTCCTCTCATGATTGTGCCTTCAACTAAGGGGAACAGCTGTTCCCTATCCACCCTGTCCAAGCCCCTCATAATCTTGTACACCTCGATCAGGTCGCCCCTCGGTCTTCTCTGCTCCAGTGAAAACAACCCAAGTCTATCCAAACCTCTCTTCATAACTTAAACATTTCATCCCAGCCAACACCCTGGTGAATCTCCTCTGCACCCCCTCCAGTGCAATCACATCCTTCCTATAACGTGGTGACCAGAACAGCACACAGTACTCCAGCTGTGCCTCACCAAGGCTCTATACAACACCAACATGACCTCCCTACTTTTGTAATCTATGCCTCGATTGATAAAGGCAAGTGTCCCATATGCCTTTTTCACCACCCCACTAACATGCCCCTACCCCTTCAGAGATCTATGGACACACATGCCCAAGGTCCTTTTGTTCCTCAGAACTTCCCTAGTGTCATGCCGTTCATTGAATACTTCCTTGTCAAATTACTCCTTCCAAAGTGTATCACCTCACACTTTTCAGGGTTAAATTCCATCTGCCACTTATCTGCCAATTTGACCATCCCGTCTATATCTTCCTGTAGCCCAAGACACTCAACCTCACTGTTAACCACCTGGCCAATCTTTGTGTCATCCACAAACTTATTAATCCTACCCCCCACATAGTCATCTATGTTGTTTATATAAATGACAAACAATAGGGGACCCAGCACAGATCCCTGTGGTATGCCACTGGACACTGGCTTCCAGTCACCAAAGCATCCTTCTGTCATCACCCTCTGTCTCCTACAATTAAGCCAATTTTGAATCCACCTTATCAAATTACCCTGTGTTCCATGTGCCTTTGTCACCTTTATAAGTCTGACCTTGTCAAAGGCTTTGCTGAAATCCATATAAACTACCTCAACTGCACTACCCTCATCTACACACCTGGTCACCTCCTCAAAAAATTCTATCAAATTTGTTAGGCATGATCTCCCTCTGACAAAGCCATGTTGACTATCCTTGATCAAACCTTGTCTCTCCAAGTGGAGATAGATATTCTCCTTCAGAAATTTCTCCAATAGTTTCCCTATCACTGATGTGAGACTCACTGGCCTGTAGTTCCCTGGCTTATCTCTACAACCCTTCTTAAATAGCGGAACCTCATTAGCTGTTCTCCAGTCCTCTGGCACCTCCCCCGGGGCCAGAGAGGAATTAAAAATTCAGGTCAGAGCCCCTTCGATCTCGTCCATTTCCCCCCTCAGCAGTCTGGGGCACAAATCATCTGGACCTGGATATTTGTCCACTTTTCAGCCTGCCAACACCTCCAATACCTTGTCACTCCCTATATCAGTTTGATTAAGAACCTCGCAGTCTGTCTCCCTGAGTTCCAGACCTTCATCCTCATTCTCTTGGGTGAAGACAGATGTGAAGTATTCATTCAACACTCTAGCGATGTCCTCTGGCTCCACCCATAGATTGCCCCCTTGGTCCCTTATGGGTCCTACTCTTTCCCTGGTTATCCTCTTCCCATTGATATACTTATAGAATATCTTGGGATTTTCCCTACTTTTACCAGCCAGAGCTTTCTCATATCCCCTCTTTGCTCTCCTAATTGCTTTCTTAAGCTCCACCCTGCACTTTCTGTACTCCACTAATGCCTCTGCTGATTTGCTTCCCTTGTACCTGCTAAAAGCCTCTCTTTTCCTTCTCATCGTAATCTGAGTATCTCTGGTCATCCATGGTTCTCTGGGCTTGTTACTCCTTCCTATCACCCTAGAGGGAACATGTTGAGCCTGTACCCTCCCCATTTCCGTTTTGAACAGTCCCCACTGTTCCTCTGTAAATTTCCCCACAAGTAACTGTTTCCGGTCTACCTTGGCCAGATCATGCCTTATTTTACTAAAATCCATTTGCTCCCAATCCAAAACATTATTTTGAAACTTGTCTATTTCTTTGTCCTTAACAAGCTTAAACTGTACCATGTTGTGGTCACTATCACTAAAATGCTCCCCCACCACCACCTCAGCCACCTGTCCGGCTTCATTCCCCAGAATTAGGTGCAGCACTGTACCGTCCCTTGTTGGACCCTCTACATATTGACCTAAAAAGTTCTCCTGTACACATTTCAAAAAATCCACTCCATCCAAGTCCTTAACACTATGTCTATCCCAATTAATGTTGGGAAAGTTGAAATCACCTAATATAATTACCCTATTGTTATTGTTTTTACACACCTCCACAAATTGAGCACATATTTGCTCCTCAATTTCCCGCTGACTACCTGGGGGTCTATAATAAACACCTTACAATGTGGCTGCCCCTTTTTTATTCCTAAGTCCTACCCACAAAGCTTCATTCCATGCCCCCTTCAAGATATCATCTCTCCTTACTGCAGTAACTGACTCCTTAACTAATAATGCAATATCTCCTTTTTTACCCCCTCCCCTGTCTCACCTGAAGATTCTATATCCCGGAATGTTGAGCTGCCAATCCTGCCCCTCCCTCAACCATGTCTCAGTGATGGCAACTATATCACAATTCAACGTGTCGATCCTCACCCTTAACTCACCCGTTTACCTGTAATACTCCTGGCATTAAAGTAGAGGCCATCCAGCCTTGCCTTACTCTCTTGAAGCTTAATGTAGCTGTAATCCCTCTGACTTGATTGTTTTACTGTATTATGATGTTTCTCTATTCTGCCAACATTCTGTGTCGTCTCCCCCTGCTGAATTAGTTTAAACTCCTTCCAACAGCACTAGCAAACCCGCCCGCAACGATGTTAATCTCGCTCTGGTTCAGATGTAGACCGTCCCGCTTGTACAGGTCCCACCTTCCCCAGGAACAGTCCCAGTGATCGAGGAATCTGAAACCCTCATCCCTGCACCAACTCTTAAGCCACGTATTCATCTGTGCTATTCTCCTATTTCTGAGCTCACTAGCACGTGGCACTGGGAGTAATCCAGAGATTATAACCCTAGAGGTCTTGCTTTTTAGTCTACTGCCGCACTCCCTGAATTCTTGATGCAAGACCTCATCCCTCTTTCTACCTAAGTACCTTGACCTCTGCCTTATCACCCTTCCCCTTCAGGATGGCCTGCAGCCATTCAGTGACATCCCGGACCCTCTCACCTGGGAGGCAACATACCATCCTGGAGTCACGTTGAGCGCCTATCTGTTCCCCTGATGATAGAATCCCCGGTTACTATTGCTCTTGCTCCCTTCCTCCCCTCCTATACAGACAGGCTGCTTGTGGTGCCAGAAGCTTGGCTCTGTCGGCACTCCCTGGAGGAACCAGCACCCTCATCAGCCTCCAAAACGGAATACCGATTTGTGAGCAGGACCCCAGGGGACTCCTGAACTACCTGCCTGTTTCTCTTGTACGACCTGGTGGTCAACCATTCCCTTCCTTCCTCAAGTCCCTTCATCTGCGGTGTGACCAGCTCTCTAAACGTGCTATCCATGATGCTCTCAGACTCGCGGATGCTCCACAGTGTCCCCAGCCACTGTTCCAGCTCTGAAACCCCAGCTTCCAGGAGCTTCAGCTGGACACACTTCCTGCACACATGCTGGTCCCGGGCACTGGAAATATCCCCGGCTTCCCACATGGAGCATGAGGAGGACACGTGGCTTTGAGCTCTCCTGCCATGACTTATCCCTTTAAATTAAACCTTTTAAGTCAATTACTCTAGGGCCCTTCTTTCCTGACCCTCGTTGCTATAGAATATACAAACTATAAACCACAAAAAGATCTTAAACGATAAGCGATTGAAGTAGTAAATACCTTACCCACTACATACCAGTGATTCCTTTCCCTTGAAGCCTCTCCTGTTGCAGCACACTCTGAAGATTTAAGAAGTTGGACAGCAAGGAAAAAATGCAAAGAACACCTCATCCCCTATGCACCAAATTCCCATTTTGCAGCAAATTCCGAATACCCACTCTGGCTGTGCCCCACTCTGGATGTGCTCGCTCTCCTGTTCGTGTGCAAGCACACTGTACTGTGCTTCCAGATCGTCCCTTTCTTAAATAGAGCTGAGTTGACTCAGCACTAGTTAAGCTTCAACTAGTAGTTAACCCCTATTCAGGCGCTGATCAGGCTTCAGGTGATTGACTGTTAACTGTCACACAGTCAGCTGAGTCAACTACCTTATCAACCTTTTAACTAGACTACTGAACTTACAAAAATTAAAGAGAAATTAAAGAGAAAGACTTAGCAGTTCAATTCCTGCTTTGCAGCAAACTCCGATTACCCACTCTGGCTGTGCCCCACTCAGGATGTGCTCACTCTCTTGTTCGTGTGTAAGCATAGAAATCCAAAGCTTGGCACATTGGCACCCCGAGAAACCTCAGCTTACATCAGGAGGTATGAGGGGGCCAGAATGACAGGGGTGGAGGCCTCTACATGGCTTTCTCCTTTCACTGGGGGAGGCCAGGGTCACTCTCTGCCATTTCCTGCAGTCCGGCAACTATCAGCAACATGGTCACTTGGAATGCAGCAGTAAGCGGGGGGATGGGAGGGGAATCCACTGAGGACGCCCATCATCACAATGGTACATACTTTATCTCTGTAAGAACATACCCATCTTATTTAATCACAGTGAGAACTCAGGGGTGTTTCAGTGACAATCAGGGCTCTGAGTTCTGAAAGTTCCTGTAGGATTTACTGTTGGAATTTAACCACCAAAACTCATCGAGGTTACAAGCATGTGACGTGAGTAAGTTTCTTGTTGCTTGTCCAGTAATGTCCAGCTTAGGAAACTGAAATCCAAGGTGAGCCAGTGAGAATGGGGAAGAAAATCCTAACACAGTGACAGATCTACTCAGCAACTAGCAAGCCTGGCTGCTCAGTTATCAACCCTGCAGTTCTGACAAAGAGTCACTCCGACTTGAAACGTTAACCCTGTTTCTCACTCCACAGATGCTGCCAGACCCGCTGCGTTTTTCCAGCACTTTCTGTTTTTGCTTCAGATTTCCAGCATCCGCAGTATTTTGCTTTTTCCTACAGACCAGTCTAGCTCAGTTCCCAAGATTCCCACAGAGGGCTGACTCAATTTTAGACTCTCCATTCAATTGTGCCATTTTGGAGCCAATCTGACCCCAGAGAGACCCCACTTACCTACCATTCTGGAGTGATACCTGGCCCCCTGAATCTCCAACCCCCCACCCCCCCCCCACCCCAAGGGCATGCTTAATGTGGGCTAACAACCCCTTCACAGCAGTGTGGCTGAGATCTCAGGATTTTAGCAGAGGTGTGAGAAATTGGTCCAGGATACTGCTGAGGGGTCATGTTAACAGTATCTCAAATTCTTTGAATGCTCCCATTAATGTTACATTAGAGTTTTCCTTTGGTGAAACTATGTACCAAAACCATCATTAAGCCAGAAGGACATGAGCGGGTTAACTGAAACACTGTCGCTAGCGCGCACACACACACACACACACACACACACACACACACACACACACACACACACACACACACACAGGTTTCAATTCACGTTATTAGTGAATTATAATACTCATTGCAGACATAGCCATGCTGCCACCTCTTTTCCATTATCACATGGAACTATGATAAACTGGAATAAAAATTCCAACCAAATAAATTTGGATTTCCAAACTGACTGGGGCGTGCAGACCGATTTTGTAATCCCGACGCTTGGTCCCTAAACGATAAAGACAGTCATGGGCCCTGTTAGTGTGGGGGCTGTGAGCCGTGTTAGTGTGGGGGCTGCGAGCCGTGTTAGTGCGGGAGCTGCGAGCTGTGTTAGTGTGGGGGCTGCGAGCTGTGTTAGTGTGGGGGCTGAGAGCTGTGTTAGTGTGGGGGCTGCGAGCTGTGTTAGTGTGGCGGCTGTGTTAGTGTGGGGGCTGCGAGCTGTGTCAGTGTGGGGGCTGCGAGCTGTGTCAGTGTGGGGGCTGCGAGCTGTGTTAGTGTGGGGGCTGTTAGTGTGGGGCTGCGAGCTGTGTTAGTGTGGGGGCTGCGAGCTGTGTTAGTGTGGGGGCTGCGAGCTGTGTTAGTGTGGGGGCTGCGAGCTGTGTTAGTGTGGGGGCTGCGAGCTGTGTTAGTGTGGGGGCTGCGAGCAGTGTTAGTGTGGGGGCTGCGAGCTGTGTTAGTGTGGGGGCTGCGAGATGTGATAGTGTGGGGGCTATTAGTGTGGGGGCTGCGAGCTGTGTTAGTGTTGGGCGCTGCGAGCTGTGTTAGTGTGGGGGCTGCGAGCTGTGTTAGTGTGGGGGCTGCGAGCTGTGTTAGTGTGGGGGCTGCGAGCTGTGTTAGTGTGGGGGCTGCGAGCTGTGTTAGTGGGGGCTGCGAGCTGTGTTAGTGTGGGGGCTACGGGCTGTTTTAGTGTGGGGGCTGTTAGTGTGGGGGCTGTGAGCTGTGTTAGTGTGGGGGATGTTAGTGTGGGAGCTTTGAGCTGTGTTAGTGTGGGGGCTGCGAGCTGTGTTAGTGTGGGGGTACGAGCTGTGTTAGTGTGGGGGCTGCGAGCTGTGTTCGTGTGGGGGCTGCGAGCTGTGTTCGTGTGGGGGCTGCGAGCTGTGTTCGTGTGGGGGCTGCGAGCTGTGTTAGTGTGGGGGCTGCGAGCTGTGTTAGTGTGGGGTCTGCGAGCTGTGTTAGTGTGGGAGCTTTGAGCTGTGTTAGTGTGGGGGCTGCGAGCTGTGTTAGTGTGGGGGTACGAGCTGTGTTAGTGTGGGGGCTGCGAGCTGTGTTCGTGTGGGGGCTGCGAGCTGTGTTCGTGTGGGGGCTGCGAGCTGTGTTCGTGTGGGGGCTGCGAGCTGTGTTAGTGTGGGGGCTGCGAGCTGTGTTAGTGTGGGGTCTGCGAGCTGTGTTAGTGTGGGGGCTGCGAGCTGTGTTAGTGTGGGGGCTGCGAGCTGTGTTAGTGTGGGGGCTGTTAGTGTGGGGGCTGCGAGCTGTGTTAGTGTGGGGGCTGTTAGTGTGGGGGCTGCGAGCTGTGTTAGTGTGGGGGCTGCGAGCTGTGTTAGTGTGGGGGCTGCGAGCTGTGTTAGTGTGGGGGCTGCGAGCTGTGTTAGTGTGGGGGCTGCGAGCTGTGTTAGTGTGGGGGCTGCGAGCTGTGTTAGTGTGGGGGCTGCGAGCTGTGTTAGTGTGGGGGCTGCGAGCTGTGTTAGTGTGGGGGCTGCGAGCTGTGTTAGTGTGGGGTCTGCGAGCTGTGTTAGTGTGGGGGCTGCGAGCTGTGTTAGTGTGGGGGCTGCGAGCTGTGTTAGTGTGGGGGCTGTTAGTGTGGGCTCTGCGAGCTGTGTTAGTGTGGGGGCTGCGAGCTGTGTTAGAGTGGGGGCTGCGAGCTGTGTTAGTGTGGGGGCTGCGAGCTGTGTTAGCGTGGGGGCTGCGAGCTGTGTTAGCGTGGGGGCTGCGAGCTGTGTTAGCGTGGGGGCTGCGAGCTGTGTTAGCGTGGGGGCTGCGAGCTGTGTTAGTGTGGGGGCTGCGAGCTGTGTTAGTGTGGGGGCTGCGAGCTGTGTTAGTGTGGGGGCTGCGAGCTGTGGTCGTGTGGGGGCTGCGAGCTGTGGTCGTGTGGGGTGGGGCTGTGTTAGTGTGGGGGGGGGGGGGTTGCGTGCTGTGTTAGTGTGGGGGGGTGGGGCCGTGAGCTGTGTTGGTGTGGGGGTTGCGAGCTGTGTTAGTGTGGGGAGGGGCTGTGAGCTATGTTAGTGTGGGGGAGGCTTTGAGCTATGTTAGTGTGGGGGGGTGCTGCGAGCTGTGTTAGTGTGGGGGGGTCTGTGAGCTGTGTTAGTGTGGGGGGGGGCTGTGAGCTGTGTAAGTGTGGGGGAGGCTGTGAGCTATGTTAGTGTGGGGGGGGTGCTGCGAGCTGTGTTAGTGTTGGGGGGGGCTGTGAGCTGTGTTAGTGTGGGGGGGGGCTGAGAGCTGTGTTAGTGTGGGGGGGGGCTGAGAGCTGTGTTAGTGTGGGGGGGGGCTGAGAGCTGTGTTAGTGTGGGGGGGGGGGGCTGCGAGCTGTGTTAGTGTGGGGGCTGCGAGCTGTGTTAGTGTGGGGGGGGGCTGCGAGCTGTGTTAGTGTGGGGGGGGCTGCGAGCTGTGTTAGTGTGGGGGGGGCAGCGAGCTGTGTTAGTGGGGGGGGGTTGCGAGCTGTGTTAGTGTGGGGGCTGCGAGCTGTGTTACTGCGGGGGCTGTGAGCTGTGTTAGTGTGGGGGGGGGCTGCGAGCTGTGTTAGTGTGGGGGGGTGCTGTGAGCTGTGTTAGTGTGGGGGGTGCTGTGAGCTTTGTTAGTGTGGGGGTTGCGAGCTGTGTTAGTGTGGGGGCTGAGAGCTGTGTTAGTGTGGGGGCTGCGAGCTGTGTTAGTGTAGGGGCTGTGAGCTGTGTTAGTGTGGGGGGCTGCGAGCTGTGTTAGTGTGGGGGGAGGCTGTGAGCTGTGTTAGTGTGGGGTTTGCGAGCTGTGTTAGTGTGGGGGCTGCGAGCTGTGAGTGTGGGGGCTGCGAGCTGTGTTAGTGTGGGGGCTGCGAGCTGTGTTAGTGTGGGGGCTGCGAGCTGTGTGAGTGTGGGTGCTGACAGCTGTGTAAGTGTGGGGGCTGACAGCTGAGTAAGTGTGGGGGCTGCGAGCTGTGTTAGTGTGGGGGCTGTTAGTGTGGGGGCTGTGAGCTGTGTTAGTGCGGGGGCTGCGAGCTGTGATAGTGTGGGGGCTGCGAGCTGTGATAGTGTGGGGGCTGCGAGCTGTGATAGTGTGGGGGCTGCGAGCTGTGTTAGTGTGGGGGCTGTTAGTGTGGGGGCTGTTAGTGTGGGGGCTGTTAGTGTGGGGGCTGTTAGTGTGGGGGCTGTGAGCAGTGTTAGTGTGGGGGCTGTGAGCTGTGTTAGTGTGGGGGCTGCGAGCTGTGTTAGTGTGGGGGCTATTAGTGTGGGGGCTGCGAGCTGTGTTAGTGTGGGGGCTGCGAGCTGTGTTAGTGTGGGGGCTGCGAGCTGTGTTAGTGTGGGGGCTGCGAGCTGCGTAAGTGTGGGGGCTGTTAGTGTGGGGGCTGTGAGCTGTGTTAGTGTGGGGGCTGTTAGTGTGAGGATGCGAGCTGTGTTAGTGTGGGAGCTGTGTTAGTGTGGGGGCTGCGAGCTGTGTTAGTGCGGGGGCTGCGAGATGTGTTAGTGCGGGGGCTGCGAGCTGTGTTAGTGTGGGGGCTGCGAGCTGTGTTAGTGTGGGGGCTGCGAGCTGTGTTAGTGTGGGGGCTGCGAGCTGTGTTAGTGTGGGGGCTGCGAGCTGTGTTAGTGTGGGGGCTGCGAGCTGTGTTAGTGTGGGGGCTGCGAGCTGTGTTAGTGTGGGGGCTGCGAGCTGTGTCAGTGCTGGGGGCTGCGAGCTGTGTTAGTGTGGGGGCTGCGAGCTGTGTAAGTGTGGGGGCTGCGAGCTGTGTTAGTGTGGGGGTACGAGCTGTGTTCGTGTGGGGGCTGCGAGCTGTGTTCGTGTGGGGGCTGCGAGCTGTGTTCGTGTGGGGGCTGCGAGCTGTGTTAGTGTGGGGGCTGCGAGCTGTGTTAGTGTGGGGGCTGCGAGCTGTGTTAGTGTGGGGGCTGCGAGCTGTGTTAGTGTGGGGGGCAGCGAGCTGTGTTAGTGTGGGGGCTGCGAGCTGTGTTAGTGTGGGGGCTGCGAGCTGTGTTAGTGTGGGAGCTGCGAGCTGTGTTAGTGTGGGAGCTGTGTTAGTTTGGGGGCTGCGAGCTGTATTAGTGTGCGGGCTGCGAGCTGTGTTAGTGTGGGGGCTGCGAGCTTTGTTAGTGAGGGGGCTGTTAGTGTGGGCTCTGCGAGCTGTGTTAGTGTGGGGGCTGCGAGCTGTGTTAGAGTGGGGGCTGCGAGCTGTGTTAGCGTGGGGGCTGCGAGCTGTATTAGCGTGGGGGCTGCGAGCTGTGTTAGCGTGGGGGCTGCGAGCTGTGTTAGCGTGGGGGCTGCGAGCTGTGTTAGTGTGGGGGCTGCGAGCTGTGTTAGTGTGGGGGCTGCGAGCTGTGTTAGCGTGGGGGCTGCGAGCTGTGTTAGCGTGGGGGCTGCGAGCTGTGTTAGCGTGGGGGCTGCGAGCTGTGTTAGCGTGGGGGCTGCGAGCTGTGTTAGTGTGGGGGCTGCGAGCTGTGTTAGTGTGGGGGCTGCGAGCTGTGGTCGTGTGGGGGCTGCGAGCTGTGGTCGTGTGGGGGCTGCGAGCTGTGGTCGTGTGGGGTGGGGCTGTGTTAGTGTGGGGGGGGGGGGGTTGCGTGCTGTGTTAGTGTGGGGGGGTGGGGCCGTGAGCTGTGTTGGTGTGGGGGTTGCGAGCTGTGTTAGTGTGGGGAGGGGCTGTGAGCTATGTTAGTGTGGGGGAGGCTTTGAGCTATGTTAGTGTGGGGGGGGTGCTGCGAGCTGTGTTAGTGTGGGGGGGTCTGTGAGCTGTGTTAGTGTGGGGGGGGGCTGTGAGCTGTGTAAGTGTGGGGGAGGCTGTGAGCTATGTTAGTGTGGGGGGGTGCTGCGAGCTGTGTTAGTGTTGGGGGGGGCTGTGAGCTGTGTTAGTGTGGGGGGGGGCTGAGAGCTGTGTTAGTGTGGGGGGGGGGCTGAGAGCTGTGTTAGTGTGGGGGGGGGCTGAGAGCTGTGTTAGTGTGGGGGGGGGGGCTGCGAGCTGTGTTAGTGTGGGGGCTGCGAGCTGTGTTAGTGTGGGGGGGGCTGCGAGCTGTGTTAGTGTGGGGGGGGCTGCGAGCTGTGTTAGTGTGGGGGGGGGCAGCGAGCTGTGTTAGTGGGGGGGGGGTTGCGAGCTGTGTTAGTGTGGGGGCTGCGAGCTGTGTTACTGCGGGGGCTGTGAGCTGTGTTAGTGTGGGGGGGGCTGCGAGCTGTGTTAGTGTGGGGGGGGTGCTGTGAGCTGTGTTAGTGTGGGGGGTGCTGTGAGCTTTGTTAGTGGGGGGGTTGCGAGCTGTGTTAGTGTGGGGGCTGAGAGCTGTGTTAGTGTGGGGGCTGCGAGCTGTGTTAGTGTAGGGGCTGTGAGCTGTGTTAGTGTGGGGGCTGCGAGCTGTGTTAGTGTGGGGGGAGGCTGTGAGCTGTGTTAGTGTGGGGTTTGCGAGCTGTGTTAGTGTGGGGGCTGCGAGCTGTGAGTGTGGGGGCTGCGAGCTGTGTTAGTGTGGGGGCTGCGAGCTGTGTTAGTGTGGGGGCTGCGAGCTGTGTGAGTGTGGGTGCTGACAGCTGTGTAAGTGTGGGGGCTGACAGCTGAGTAAGTGTGGGGGCTGCGAGCTGTGTTAGTGTGGGGGCTGTTAGTGTGGGGGCTGTGAGCTGTGTTAGTGCGGGGGCTGCGAGCTGTGATAGTGTGGGGGCTGCGAGCTGTGATAGTGTGGGGGCTGCGAGCTGTGATAGTGTGGGGGCTGCGAGCTGTGTTAGTGTGGGGGCTGTTAGTGTGGGGGCTGTTAGTGTGGGGGCTGTTAGTGTGGGGGCTGTTAGTGTGGGGGCTGTGAGCAGTGTTAGTGTGGGGGCTGTGAGCTGTGTTAGTGTGGGGGCTGCGAGCTGTGTTAGTGTGGGGGCTATTAGTGTGGGGGGCTGCGAGCTGTGTTAGTGTGGGGGCTGCGAGCTGTGTTAGTGTGGGGGCTGCGAGCTGTGTTAGTGTGGGGGCTGCGAGCTGCGTAAGTGTGGGGGCTGTTAGTGTGGGGGCTGTGAGCTGTGTTAGTGTGGGGGCTGTTAGTGTGAGGATGCGAGCTGTGTTAGTGTGGGAGCTGTGTTAGTGTGGGGGCTGCGAGCTGTGTTAGTGCGGGGGCTGCGAGATGTGTTAGTGCGGGGGCTGCGAGCTGTGTTAGTGTGGGGGCTGCGAGCTGTGTTAGTGTGGGGGCTGCGAGCTGTGTTAGTGTGGGGGCTGCGAGCTGTGTTAGTGTGGGGGCTGCGAGCTGTGTTAGTGTGGGGGCTGCGAGCTGTGTTAGTGTGGGGGCTGCGAGCTGTGTTAGTGTGGGGGCTGCGAGCTGTGTCAGTGCTGGGGGCTGCGAGCTGTGTTAGTGTGGGGGCTGCGAGCTGTGTAAGTGTGGGGGCTGCGAGCTGTGTTAGTGTGGGGGTACGAGCTGTGTTCGTGTGGGGGCTGCGAGCTGTGTTCGTGTGGGGGCTGCGAGCTGTGTTCGTGTGGGGGCTGCGAGCTGTGTTAGTGTGGGGGCTGCGAGCTGTGTTAGTGTGGGGGCTGCGAGCTGTGTTAGTGTGGGGGCTGCGAGCTGTGTTAGTGTGGGGGCAGCGAGCTGTGTTAGTGTGGGGGCTGCGAGCTGTGTTAGTGTGGGGGCTGCGAGCTGTGTTAGTGTGGGAGCTGCGAGCTGTGTTAGTGTGGGAGCTGTGTTAGTTTGGGGGCTGCGAGCTGTATTAGTGTGCGGGCTGCGAGCTGTGTTAGTGTGGGGGCTGCGAGCTTTGTTAGTGAGGGGGCTGTTAGTGTGGGCTCTGCGAGCTGTGTTAGTGTGGGGGCTGCGAGCTGTGTTAGAGTGGGGGCTGCGAGCTGTGTTAGCGTGGGGGCTGCGAGCTGTATTAGCGTGGGGGCTGCGAGCTGTGTTAGCGTGGGGGCTGCGAGCTGTGTTAGCGTGGGGGGCTGCGAGCTGTGTTAGTGTGGGGGCTGCGAGCTGTGTTAGTGTGGGGGCTGCGAGCTGTGTTAGTGTGGGGGCTGCGAGCTGTGTTAGTGTGGGGGCTGCGAGCTGTGTTAGTGTGGGGGCTGCGAGCTGTGTTAGTGTGGGGGCTGCGAGCTGTGTTAGTGTGGGGGCTGTGAGCTGTGTTAGTGTGGGAGCTGCGAGCTGTGTTAGTGTGGGGGGCTGTTAGTGTGGGGGCAGCGAGCTGTGTTAGTGTGGGGCTGTTAGTGTGGGGGCTGTGAGCTGTGTTAGTGTGGGGCCGTTAGTGTGGGGGCTGCGAGCTGTGTTAGTGTGGGGCCGTTAGTTTGGGGGCTGTGAGCTGTGTAAGTGTGGGGGCTGCGAGCTGTGTTAGTGTGGGGCCGTTAGTGTGGGGGCTGAGAGCTGTGTAAGTGTGGGGCTGCGAGCTGTGTTAGTGTGGGGGCTGCGAGCTGTGTTAGTGTGGGGGCTGCGTGCTGTGGTCGTGTGGGGGCTGCGAGCTGTGTTAGTGTGGGGGCTGCGAGCTGTGTTAGTGTGGGGGCTGCGAGCTGTGTTAGTGTGGGGGCTGCGAGCTGTGTTAGTGTGGGGGCTGCGAGCTGTGGTCGTGTGGGGGCTGCGAGCTGTGGTCGTGTGGGGGCTGCGAGCTGTGGTCGTGTGGGGTGGGGCTGTGTTAGTGTGGGGGGGGGGGGGTTGCGTGCTGTGTTAGCGTGGGGGGGGTGGGGCCGTGAGCTGTGTTGGTGTGGGGGTTGCGAGCTGTGTTAGTGTGGGGAGGGGCTGTGAGCTATGTTAGTGTGGGGGAGGCTTTGAGCTATGTTAGTGTGGGGGGGGTGCTGCGAGCTGTGTTAGTGTGGGGGGGTCTGTGAGCTGTGTTAGTGTGGGGGGGGGGCTGTGAGCGGTGTTAGTGTGGGGGGGGGGTTGTGAGCTGTGTTAGTGTGGGGGGGGGGCTGTGAGCTGTGTAAGTGTGGGGGAGGCTGTGAGCTATGTTAGTGTGGGGGGGTGCTGCGAGCTGTGTTAGTGTTGGGGGGGGCTGCGAGCTGTGTTAGTGTGGGGGGGGCTGAGAGCTGTGTTAGTGTGGGGGGGGGCTGCGAGCTGTGTTAGTGTGGGGGGGGGGGCTGCGAGCTGTGTTAGTGTGGGGGCTGCGAGCTGTGTTAGTGTGGGGGGGGCTGCGAGCTGTGTTATTGTGGGGGGGGCTGCGAGCTGTGTTAGTGTGGGGGGGGCTGCGAGCTGTGTTAGTGTGGGGGGGGGCAGCGAGCTGTGTTAGTGGGGGGGGGTTGCGAGCTGTGTTAGTGTGGGGGCTGCGAGCTGTGTTAGTGCGGGGGCTGCGAGCAGTGTTAGTGTGGGGGGGGGCTGCGAGCTGTGTTAGTGTGGGGGCTGTGAGCTGTGTTAGTGTGGGGGGGGCTGCGAGCTGTGTTAGTGTGGGGGGGTGCTGTGAGCTGTGTTAGTGTGGGGGGTGCTGTGAGCTTTGTTAGTCTGGGGGTTGCGAGCGGTGTTAGTGTGGGGGCTGAGAGCTGTGTTAGTGTGGGGGCTGCGAGCTGTGTTAGTGTAGGGGCTGTGAGCTGTGTTAGTGTGGGGGCTGCGAGCTGTGTTAGTGTGGGGGGAGGCTGTGAGCTGTGTTAGTGTGGGGTTTGCGAGCTGTGTTAGTGTGGGGGCTGCGAGCTGTGAGTGTGGGGGCTGCGAGCTGTGTTAGTGTGGGGGCTGCGAGCTGTGTTAGTGTGGGGGCTGCGAGCTGTGTGAGTGTGGGTGCTGACAGCTGTGTAAGTGTGGGGGCTGACAGCAGAGTAAGTGTGGGGGCTGCGAGCTGTGTTAGTGTGGGGGCTGTTAGTGTGGGGGCTGTGAGCTGTGTTAGTGTGGGGGCTGCGAGCTGTGATAGTGTGGGGGCTGCGAGCTGTGATAGTGTGGGGGCTGCGAGCTGTGATAGTGTGGGGGCTGCGAGCTGTGTTAGTGTGGGGGCTGTTAGTGTGGGGGCTGTTAGTGTGGGGGCTGTTAGTGTGGGGGCTGTTAGTGTGGGGGCTGTGAGCAGTGTTAGTGTGGGGGCTGTGAGCTGTGTTAGTGTGGGGGCTGCGAGCTGTGTTAGTGTGGGGGCTATTAGTGTGGGGGCTGCGAGCTGTGTTAGTGTGGGGGCTGCGAGCTGTGTTAGTGTGGGGGCTGCGAGCTGTGTTAGTGTGGGGGCTGCGAGCTGTGTTAGTGTGGGGGCTGCGAGCTGTGTTAGTGTGGGGGCTGCGAGCTGTTTAAGTGTGGGGGCTGTTAGTGTGGGGGCTGTGAGCTGTGTTAGTGTGGGGGCTGTTAGTGTGGGGGCTGCGAGCTGTGTTAGTGTGGGGGCTGCGAACTGTGTTAGTGTGGGGGCTGCGAGCTGTGTTAGTGTGGGGGCTGCGAGCTGTGTTAGTGTGGGGGCTGCGAGCTGTGTTAGTGTGGGGGCTGCGAGCTGTGTTAGTGTGGGGGCTGCGAGCTGTGTTAGTGTGGGGGCTGCGAGCTGTGTTAGTGTGGGGGCTGCGAGCTGTGTTAGTGTGGCGGCTGCGAGCTGTGTCAGTGCTGGGGGCTGCGAGCTGTGTTAGTGTGGGGGCTGCGAGCTGTGTAAGTGTGGG
>JANJGN010005329.1:0-23874 GCA_026770705.1 Isurus oxyrinchus
GGGGGTGTTTTGGGGACATTGTCCCGGGGTTTTTTGGGACATTGTCTCGGGGGTATTTTGGGGGGGGGTTTGGGGACACTGTCTCGGGGGGGTTTTGGGGACATTGTCCCGAAGGGGTTCTGGGGACAATGTCTCGGGGGGTTTTGGGGGGGTATTTTGGGGACATTGTCTCGGGGGGGTTTTGGCGACATTGTCTCGGGGGCGTTTTGGGGGGATTTTGGGGACATTGTCTCGGGGGGGTTTTGGGGACATTGTCTCGGGGGTGTTTTGGGGACATTGTCTCGGGGGGGTTTTGGGGGGGCGTTTTGGGGACATTGTCTCTTGGGGGTTTTGGGGACATTGTCTCGGGGGGGTTTAAGGGACATTGTCTCGGGGGGGTTTTGTGTGCGGCTTTTGGGGACATTGTCTCGGGGGGGTTTTGGGGACATTGTCTTGGGGGGGTTTTGGGGACATTGTCTCGGGGGAGTTTTGGGTGGGTGTTTTGGGGACATTGTCTCGGGGGCTTTTGGAGACATTGGTTCGGGAGGGTTTTTGGGGACATCGTCTCGACGGTGTTTTGGGGGGGTGTTTTGGGGACATTGTCTTGTGGGGGGTTTTGGGGACATTGTCTCGGGGGGGTTTTGGGAACATTGTCTCGGGGGTTTTGGGGGTGGGGTTTTTGGGGACATTGTCTCGGGGGGTTTTGGGGACATTGTCTCGGGGGGGGTTTTGGGGACGTTGTCTCGGGGGGGGTTTTGGGGACATTGTCTCGGGGGGGTTTTGGGGACATTGTCTCGGAGGAGTTTTGGGTAGGTGTTTTGGGGACATTGTCTCGGGGGGGGTTTGAGGACATTGTCTCGGGGGGTTTTTGGGGACATTGTCTCGGGAGTGTTTTGGGGGGGTGTTTTGGGGACATTGTCTCGTGGGGGGTTTTGGGGACATTGTCGCGGGGGGGTTTTGGGAACATTGTCTCGGGGGGTTTTGGGGGTGGGGGTTTTGGGGATATTGTCTCGGGGGTGTTTTGGGGACATTGTCTCGGGGGCGTTTTGGGGACGTTGTCTCGGGGGGGGTTTTTTGGGACATTGTCTCGGGGGGGTTTTGGGGACATTGTCCCGGGGTTTTTTGGGACATTGTCTCGGGGGTGTTTTGGGGGGGGGTTTGGGGACACTGTCTCGGGGGGGTTTTGGGGACATTGTCCCAAAGGGTTTCTGGGGACAATGTCTCGGGGGGGTTTGGGGGGGGATTTTGGGGACATTGTCTCGGGGGTTTTTGGCGACATTGTCTCGGGGGCGTTTTGGGGACATTGTCTCGGGGGGTTTTTGGGGGGGGTTGTTTGGGGACATTGTCTCGGGAGGGTTTTGGGGACATTGTCTCGGGGGTGTTTTGGGGACATTGTCTCGGGGGGGTTTTGGGGGGGGATTTTGGGGACATTGTCTCGGGGGGGTTTTGGGGACATTGTCTCGGGCAGTTTTGGGGACATTGTCTCGGGGAGTTTTGGGGGGGGCTTTTGGGGACATTGTCTCGGGGGGTTTTGGGGACATTGTCTCGGGGGGGTTTTGGGGACATTGTCTCGGGGGAGTTTTGGGTGGGTGTTTTGGGGACATTGTCTCTGGGGGGTTTTGGAGACATTGTCTCGGGAGGGTTTTGGGCACATCGTCTCAGGGGTGTTTTGTGGGGTGTTTTGGGGACATTGTCTTGTGGGGGGTTTTGGGGACATTGTCTCGGGGGTTTTTTGTGAACATTGTCTCGGGGGGTTTTGGGGGTGGGGGTTTTGGGGACATTGTCTCGGGGGGGTTTTGGGGACATTGTCTCGGGGGGGTTTTGGGGACCTTGTCTCGGGGGTGTTTTGGGGACATTGTCTCGGGGGGGTTTTGGTGGGGTTTTTTGGGGACATTGTCGCGGGGGGTTTTTGGGGATATTGTCTCGGGGGAAGTTTTGGGGACATTGTCTCGGGTGGGTTTTGGGGGATTTTGGGGACATTGTCTCGGGGGGGTTTTGGGGACATTGTCTCGGGGGTGTTTTGGGGACATTGTCTCGGGGGGGTTTTGGGGGGGGCGTTTTGGGGTCATTGTCTCTTGGGGGGTTTTGGGGACATTGTCTCAGGGGGGTTTAAGGGACATTGTCTCGGGGGGGTTTTGTGTGCGGCTTTTGGGGACATTGTCTCGGGGGGGTTTTGGGGACATTGTCTTGGGGGGGTTTTGGGGACATTGTCTCGGGGGAGTTTTGGGTGGGTGTTTTGGGGACATTGCCTCGGGGGGTTTTGGGGACATTGGTTCGGGAGGGTTTTGGGTACATCGTCTCGACGGTGTTTTGGGGGAGTGTTTTGGGGACATTGTCTTGTGGGGGGTTTTGGGGACATTGTCTCGGGGGGGTTTTGGAACATTGTCTCGGGGGTTTTGGGGGTGGGGTTTTTGGGGACATTGTCTCAGGGGGTTTTGGGGACATTGTCTCGGGGGGGTTTTTGTGGACATTGTCTCGGGGGGGTTTTGGGGACATTGTCTCGGAGGAGTTTTGGGTAGGTGTTTTGGGGACATTGTCTCGGGGGGGGTTTTGAGGACATTGTCTCGGGGGGTTTTTGGGGACATTGTCTCGGGGGTGTTTTGGGGGTGTTTTGGGGACATTTTCTCGGGGGGTTTTGGGGACATTGTCTCGGGGGGTGTTTGGGGGTGGGGGGTTTTGGGGACATTGTCTCGGGGGGTGCTTTGGGGACATTGTCTCGGGGGGGTTTTGGGGGGGGTTTTGGGGACATTGTCTCGGGGGGCGTTTTGGGGACATTGTCTCGGGGTGGTTTTGGGGACATTGTCTTGGGGGGGTTTTGGGGCGGGTTTTTGGGGACATTAACTCGGGGGGGTTTTGGGGACATTGTCTCGGGGGTGTTTTGGGGACATTGTCTCGGGGGGTTTTTGACGGGGGTGTTTTGGGGACATTGTCTCGTGGGGGGTTTTGGGGACATTGTCCCGGGGGTTTTTGGGGACATTGTCTCGGGGGGTTTTGGCCGGGGTTTTGGTGACATTGTCTCGGGGGGGTTTTGGGGACATTGTCTCGGGGTGGTTTTGGGGACATTGTCTCGGGGGGGTTTTGGGCGGGGGTTTGGGGGACATTGTCTCGGGGGGGTTTTGGGGACATTGTCTCGGGGCGTGTTTGGGGACATTGTCTCGGGGGGGTTTTGGGGGGGGTTTTGTGGACATTGTCTTGGGGGGGTTTTGGGGATATTGTCTCGGGGGGTTTAGGTGGGGGGCGTTTGGGGACATTGTCTCGGGGGGGTTTTGGGAACTTTGTCTCGGGGGGTTTGGGGGTGGGGTTTTGGGGATATTGTCTCGGGGCGGTTTTGGGCACTTTGTCTCGGGGGGGTTTTGCGGGGGTGTTTTGGGGACATTGTCTCGGGGGGGTTTTGGGGGGGTTTTTTGGGGACATTGTCTCGGGGGGGTTTTGGGGATATTGTCTCGGGGGGGTTTTGGGGACATTGTCTCGGGGGGGTTTTGGGGGGATTTTGGGGCCATTGTCACAGGGGGGTTTTGGGGACATTGTCTCGGGGGTGTTTTGGGGACATTGTCTCGGGGGGGCTTTGGGGGGGGCGTTTTGGGGACATTGTCTCTTGGGGGGTTTTGGGGATATTGTCTCGGGGGGGTTTAAGGGACATTGTCTCGGGGGGGTTTTGTGTGGGCTTTTGGGGACATTGTCTCGGGGGGGTTTTGGGGACATTGTCTTGGGGGGGTTTTGGGGACATTGTCTCGGGGGAGTTTTGGGTGGGTGTTTTGGGGACATTGTCTCGGGGGCTTTTGGAGACATTGGTTCGGGAGGGTTTTGGGGACATCGTCTCGACGGTGTTTTGGGGGGGTGTTTTGGGGACATTGTCTCGGGGGGGTTTTGGGAACATTGTCTCGGGGGTTTTGGGGGTGGGGTTTTTGGGGACATTGTCTCGGGGGGTTTTGGGGACATTGTCTCGGGGGGGTTTTGGGGACGTTGTCTCGGGGGGGGTTTTGGGGACATTGTCTCGGGGGGTTTTTGGGGACATTGTCTCGGGGGTGTTTTGGGGGGGTGTTTTGGGGACATTGTCTCGTGGGGGGTTTTGGGGACATTGTCGCGGGGGGGTTTTGGGAACATTGTCTCGGGGGGTTTTGGGGGTGGGGGTTTTGGGGAATTGTCTCGGGGGTGTTTTGGGGACATTGTCTCGGGGGCGTTTTGGGGACGTTGTCTCGGGGGGGTTTTCTGGGACATTGTCTCGGGGGTGTTTTGGGGGGGGGTTTGGGGACACTGTCTCGGGGGGGTTTGGGGACATTGTCCCGAAGGGGTTTTGGGGACATTGTCCCAGGGTTTTTTGGGACATTGTCTCGGGCGTGTTTTGGGGGGGGGTTTGGGGACATTGTCCCGAAGGGGTTCTGGGGACAATGTCTCGGGGGGGTTTGGCTGGGGATTTTGGGGACATTGTCTCGGGGGTTTTTGGCGACATTGTCTCGGGGGCGTTTTGGGGACATTGTCTCGGGGATTTTTGGGGGGGGTTGTTTGGGGACATTGTCTCGGGAGGGTTTTGGGGACATTGTCTCGGGGGTGTTTTGGGGACATTGTCTCGGGGGGGTTTTGGGGTGGGGATTTTGGGGACATTGTCTCGGGGGGTTTTGGGGACATTGTCTCGGGGGTTTTGGGGACATTGTCTCGGGGGAGTTTTGGGGGGGCTTTTGGGGACATTGTCTCGGGGGGGTTTTGGGGACATTGTCTCGGGGGGGTTTTGGGGACATTGTCTCGGGGGAGTTTTGGGTGGGTGTTTTGGGGACATTGTCTCGGGGGGGTTTTGGAGACATTGTCTCGGGAGGGTTTTGGGCACATCGTCTCGGGGGTGTTTTGTGGGGGTGTTTTGGGGACATTGTCTTGTGGGGGGTTTTGGGGACATTGTCTCGGGGGGGTTTTGGGAACATTGTCTCGGGGGGTTTTGGGGGTGGGTGTTTTGGGGACATTGTCTCGGGGGGGTTTTGGGGACATTGTCTCGGGGGGGTTTTTGGGACCTTGTCTCGGGGAGGTTTTGGGGACATTGTCTCGGGGGGTTTTGGGGACATTGTCTCGGGGAGTTTTGGGTGGGTGTTTTGGGGACATTGTCTCGGGGGGGTTTTGAGGACATTGTCTCGGGGGGTTTTGGGGACATTGTCTCGGGGGTGTTTTCGGGGGTGTTTTTGGGGACATTGTCTCGTGGGGGGTTTTGGGGACATTGTCACGGGGGGGTTTTGGGGACATTGTCTCGGGGGGTTTTGTCCGGCGTTTTGGTGACATTGTCTCGGGGGGGTTTTGGGGACATTGTCTCGGGGGGGTTTTGGGGACATTGTCTCTGGGGGGTTTTGGGCGGGGTTTTGGGGGACATTGTCTCGGGGGGGTTTTGGGGACATTGTCTCGGGGGGTGTTTGGGGACATTGTCTCGGGGGGGTTTTGGGGGGGGGTTTTGGGGACATTGTCTCGGGGGGTTTTGGGGATATTGTCTCGGGGGGGTTTAGGTGGGGGGGGTTTGGGGACATTGTCTCGGGGGGGTTTGGGAACTTTGTCTCGGGGGGTTTGGGGGTGGGGTTTTGGGGATATTGTCTCGGGGCGGTTTTGGGCACTTTGTCTCGGGGGGGTTTTGCGGGGGTGTTTTGGGGACATTGTCTCGGGAGGGTTTTGGGGGGGTTTTTTGGGGACATTGTCTCGGGGGGGTTTTGGGGATATTGTCTCGGGGGGGTTTTGGGGACATTGTCTCGGGGGGGTTTTGGGGGGATTTTGGGGCCATTGTCACAGGGGGGTTTTGGGGACATTGTCTCGGGGGTGTTTTGGGGACATTGTCTCGGGGGGCTTTGGGGGGGGCGTTTTGGGGACATTGTCTCTTGGGGGGTTTTGGGGATATTGTCTCGGGGGGGTTTAAGGGACATTGTCTCGGGGGGGTTTTGTGTGGGGCTTTTGGGGACATTGTCTCGGGGGGGTTTTGGGGACGTTGTCTTCGGGGGTTTTGGGGACATTGTCTCGGGGGAGTTTTGGGTGGGTGTTTTGGGGACATTGTCTCGGGGGCTTTTGGAGACATTGGTTCGGGAGGGTTTTGGGGACATCGTCTCGACGGTGTTTTGGGGGGGTGTTTTGGGGACATTGTCTTGTGGGGGGTTTTGGGGACATTGTCTCGGGGGGGTTTTGGGAACATTGTCTCGGGGGTTTTGGGGGTGGGGTTTTTGGGGACTTTGTCTCAGGGGGTTTTGGGGACATTGTCTCGGGGGGGGGTTTGGGGACGTTGTCTCGGGGGGGGTTTTGGGGACATTGTCCCGGGGGTTTTTGGGGACATTGTCTCGGGGGGGTTTTGGGATATTGTCTCGGGGGTGTTTTGGGCACTTTGTCTCGGGGTTTTTGGGGGTGGGGTTTTGGGGATATTGTCTCGGGGCGGTTTTGGGGACTTTGTCTCGGGGGGGTTTTGCGGGGTGTTTTGGGGACATTGTCTCGGGGGGGTTTTGGGGGGTTTTTTGGGGACATTGTCTCGGGGGTTTTGGGGGTGGGGTTTTTGGGGACATTGTCTCGGGGGGTTTTGGGGACATTGTCTCGGGGGGTGTTTTGGGGACGTTGTCTCGGGGGGGTTTTGGGGACATTGTCTCTGGGGGGTTTTGGGGACATTGCCTCGGAGGAGTTTTGGGTAGGTGTTTTGGGGACATTGTCTCGGGGGGGTTTTGAGGACATTGTCTCGGGGGGTTTTTGGGGACATTGTCTCGGGGGTGTTTTGGGGGCGGGTTTTGGGGACATTGTCTCGTGGGGGTTTTGGGGACATTGTCGCGGGGGGTTTTGGGAACATTGTCTCGGGGGGTTTTGGGGGTGGGGGTTTTGGGGATATTGTCTCGGGGGTGTTTTGGGGACATTGTCTCGGGGGCGTTTTGGGGACGTTGTCTCGGGGGGGTTTTTTGGGACATTGTCTCGGGGGTGTTTTGGGGACATTGTCCCGGGGTTTTTTGGGACATTGTCTCGGGGGTATTTTGGGGGGGGGTTTGGGGGACACTGTCTCGGGGGGGTTTTGGGGACATTGTCCCGAAGGGGTTCTGGGGACAATGTCTCGGGGGGTTTTGGGGGGGTATTTTGGGGACATTGTCTCGGGGGGGTTTTGGCGACATTGTCTCGGGGGCGTTTTGGGGGGATTTGGGGACATTGTCTCGGGGGGGTTTTGGGGACATTGTCTCGGGGGTGTTTTGGGGACATTGTCTCGGGGGGGTTTTGGGGGGGGCGTTTTGGGGACATTGTCTCTTGGGGGGTTTTGGGGACATTGTCTCGGGGGGGTTTAAGGGACATTGTCTCGGGGGGGTTTTGTGTGCGGCTTTTGGGGACATTGTCTCGGGGGGGTTTGGGGACATTGTCTTGGGGGGTTTTGGGACATTGTCTCGGGGGAGTTTTGGGTGGGTGTTTTGGGGACATTGTCTCGGGGGCTTTTGGAGACATTGGTTCGGGAGGGTTTTGGGGACATCGTCTCGACGGTGTTTTGGGGGGGTGTTTTGGGGACATTGTCTTGTGGGGGGTTTTGGGGACATTGTCTCGGGGGGTTTTGGGAACATTGTCTCGGGGGTTTTGGGGGTGGGGTTTTTGGGGACATTGTCTCGGGGGGTTTTGGGGACATTGTCTCGGGGGGGGTTTTGGGGACGTTGTCTCGGGGGGGGTTTTGGGGACATTGTCTCGGGGGGGTTTTGGGGACATTGTCTCGGAGGAGTTTTGGGTAGGTGTTTTGGGGACATTGTCTCGGGGGGGGTTTGAGGACATTGTCTCGGGGGGTTTTTGGGGACATTGTCTCGGGGGTGTTTTGGGGGGGTGTTTTGGGGACATTGTCTCGTGGGGGGTTTTGGGGACATTGTCGCGGGGGGGTTTTGGGAACATTGTCTCGGGGGGTTTTGGGGGTGGGGGTTTTGGGGATATTGTCTCGGGGGTGTTTTGGGGACATTGTCTCGGGGGCGTTTTGGGGACGTTGTCTCGGGGGGGGTTTTTTGGGACATTGTCTCGGGGGGTTTTGGGGACATTGTCCCGGGGTTTTTTGGGACATTGTCTCGGGGGTGTTTTGGGGGGGGTTTGGGGGGACACTGTCTCGGGGGGCTTTTGGGGACATTGTCCCGAAGGGTTTCTGGGGACAATGTCTCGGGGGGGTTTGGGGGGGATTTTGGGGACATTGTCTCGGGGGGGTTTTGGCGACATTGTCTCGGGGGCGTTTTGGGGACATTGTCTCGGGGGGTTTTTGGGGGGGGTTGTTTGGGGACATTGTCTCGGGAGGGTTTTGGGGACATTGTCTCGGGGGTGTTTTGGGGACATTGTCTCGGGGGGGTTTTGGGGGGGGATTTTGGGGACATTGTCTCGGGGGGGTTTTGGGGACATTGTCTCGGGCAGTTTTGGGGACATTGTCTCGGGGGAGTTTTGGGGGGGGCTTTTGGGGACATTGTCTCGGGGGGGTTTTGGGGACATTGTCTCGGGGGGGTTTTGGGGACATTGTCTCGGGGGAGTTTTGGGTGGGTGTTTTGGGGACATTGTCTCTGGGGGGTTTTGGAGACATTGTCTCGGGAGGGTTTTGGGCACATCGTCTCAGGGGTGTTTTGTGGGGGTGTTTTGGGGACATTGTCTTGTGGGGGGTTTTGGGGACATTGTCTCGGGGGTTTTTTGTGAACATTGTCTCGGGGGGTTTTGGGGGTGGGGGTTTTGGGGACATTGTCTCGGGGGGGTTTTGGGGACATTGTCTCGGGGGGGTTTTGGGGACATTGTCTCGGGGGTGTTTTGGGGACATTGTCTCGGGGGGGTTTTGGTGGGGTTTTTTGGGGACATTGTCGCGGGGGGGTTTTGGGGATATTGTCTCGGGGGAAGTTTTGGGGACATTGTCTCGGGTGGGTTTTGGGGGGATTTTGGGGACATTGTCTCGGGGGGGTTTTGGGGACATTGTCTCGGGGGTGTTTTGGGGACATTGTCTCGGGGGGGTTTTGGGGGGGGCGTTTTGGGGACATTGTCTCTTGGGGGGTTTTGGGGACATTGTCTCAGGGGGGTTTAAGGGACATTGTCTCGGGGGGGTTTTGTGTGCGGCTTTTGGGGACATTGTCTCGGGGGGGTTTTGGGGACATTGTCTTGGGGGGGTTTTGGGGACATTGTCTCGGGGGAGTTTTGGGTGGGTGTTTTGGGGACATTGCCTCGGGGGGTTTTGGGGACATTGGTTCGGGAGGGTTTTGGGTACATCGTCTCGACGGTGTTTTGGGGGAGTGTTTTGGGGACATTGTCTTGTGGGGGGTTTTGGGGACATTGTCTCGGGGGGGTTTTGGGAACATTGTCTCGGGGGTTTTGGGGGTGGGGTTTTTGGGGACATTGTCTCAGGGGGTTTTGGGGACATTGTCTCGGGGGGGTTTTTGTGGACATTGTCTCGGGGGGGTTTTGGGGACATTGTCTCGGAGGAGTTTTGGGTAGGTGTTTTGGGGACATTGTCTCGGGGGGGTTTTGAGGACATTGTCTCGGGGGGTTTTTGGGGACATTGTCTCGGGGGTGTTTTGGGGGGTGTTTTGGGGACATTTTCTCGGGGGGGTTTTGGGGACATTGTCTCGGGGGGTGTTTGTGGGTGGGGGTTTTGGGGACATTGTCTCGGGGGGTGCTTTGGGGACATTGTCTCGGGGGGGTTTTGGGGGGGGGTTTTGGGGACATTGTCTCGGGGGGCGTTTTGGGGACATTGTCTCGGGGTGGTTTTGGGGACATTGTCTTGGGGGGGTTTTGGGGCGGGTTTTTGGGGACATTAACTCGGGGGGGTTTTGGGGACATTGTCTCGGGGGTGTTTTGGGGACATTGTCTCGGGGGGTTTTTGACGGGGGTGTTTTGGGGACATTGTCTCGTGGGGGGTTTTGGGGACATTGTCCCGGGGGTTTTTGGGGACATTGTCTCGGGGGGTTTTGGCCGGGGTTTTGGTGACATTGTCTCGGGGGGGTTTTGGGGACATTGTCTCGGGGTGGTTTTGGGGACATTGTCTCGGGGGGGTTTTGGGCGGGGGTTTGGGGGACATTGTCTCGGGGGGGTTTTGGGGACATTGTCTCGGGGCGTGTTTGGGGACATTGTCTCGGGGGGGTTTTGGGGGGGGGGTTTGTGGACATTGTCTTGGGGGGGTTTTGGGGATATTGTCTCGGGGGGTTTAGGTGGGGGGCGTTTGGGGACATTGTCTCGGGGGGGTTTTGGGAACTTTGTCTCGGGGGGTTTGGGGGTGGGGTTTTGGGGATATTGTCTCGGGGCGGTTTTGGGCACTTTGTCTCGGGGGGGTTTTGCGGGGGTGTTTTGGGGACATTGTCTCGGGGGGGTTTTGGGGGGGTTTTTTGGGGACATTGTCTCGGGGGGGTTTTGGGGATATTGTCTCGGGGGGGTTTTGGGGACATTGTCTCGGGGGGGTTTTGGGGGGATTTTGGGGCCATTGTCACAGGGGGGTTTTGGGGACATTGTCTCGGGGGTGTTTTGGGGACATTGTCTCGGGGGGGCTTTGGGGGGGGCGTTTTGGGGACATTGTCTCTTGGGGGGTTTTGGGGATATTGTCTCGGGGGGGTTTAAGGGACATTGTCTCGGGGGGGTTTTGTGTGGGGCTTTTGGGGACATTGTCTCGGGGGGGTTTTGGGGACATTGTCTTGGGGGGGTTTTGGGGACATTGTCTCGGGGGAGTTTTGGGTGGGTGTTTTGGGGACATTGTCTCGGGGGCTTTTGGAGACATTGGTTCGGGAGGGTTTTGGGGACATCGTCTCGACGGTGTTTTGGGGGGGTGTTTTGGGGACATTGTCTCGGGGGGGTTTTGGGAACATTGTCTCGGGGGTTTTGGGGGTGGGGTTTTTGGGGACATTGTCTCGGGGGGTTTTGGGGACATTGTCTCGGGGGGGGTTTTGGGGACGTTGTCTCGGGGGGGGTTTTGGGGACATTGTCTCGGGGGGGTTTTGGGGACATTGTCTCGGAGGAGTTTTGGGTGGGTGTTTTGGGGACATTGTCTCGGGGGGGGTTTGAGGACATTGTCTCGGGGGGTTTTTGGGGACATTGTCTCGGGGGTGTTTTGGGGGGGTGTTTTGGGGACATTGTCTCGTGGGGGGTTTTGGGGACATTGTCGCGGGGGGGTTTTGGGAACATTGTCTCGGGGGGTTTTGGGGGTGGGGGTTTTGGGGAATTGTCTCGGGGGTGTTTTGGGGACATTGTCTCGGGGGCGTTTTGGGGACGTTGTCTCGGGGGGGTTTTCTGGGACATTGTCTCGGGGGTGTTTTGGGGGGGGGTTTGGGGACACTGTCTCGGGGGGGTTTTGGGGACATTGTCCCGAAGGGGTTTTGGGGACATTGTCCCAGGGTTTTTTGGGACATTGTCTCGGGCGTGTTTTGGGGGGGGGGTTTGGGGACATTGTCCCGAAGGGGTTCTGGGGACAATGTCTCGGGGGGGTTTGGCGGGGGATTTTGGGGACATTGTCTCGGGGGTTTTTGGCGACATTGTCTCGGGGGCGTTTTGGGGACATTGTCTCGGGGATTTTTGGGGGGGGTTGTTTGGGGACATTGTCCCGAAGGGTTTCTGGGGACAATGTCTCGGGGGGGTTTGGGGGGGTGATTTTGGGGACATTGTCTCGGGGGGGTTTTGGCGACATTGTCTCGGGGGCGTTTTGGGGACATTGTCTCGGGGGGTTTTTGGGGGGGGTTGTTTGGGGACATTGTCTCGGGAGGGTTTTGGGGACATTGTCTCGGGGGTGTTTTGGGGACATTGTCTCGGGGGGGTTTTGGGGGGGGGATTTTGGGGACATTGTCTCGGGGGGGTTTTGGGGACATTGTCTCGGGGGGTTTTGGGGACATTGTCTCGGGGGAGTTTTGGGGGGGGCTTTTGGGGACATTGTCTCGGGGGGGTTTTGGGGACATTGTCTCGGGGGGGTTTTGGGGACATTGTCTCGGGGGAGTTTTGGGTGGGTGTTTTGGGGACATTGTCTCGGGGGGGTTTTGGAGACATTGTCTCGGGAGGGTTTTGGGCACATCGTCTCGGGGGTGTTTTGTGGGGGTGTTTTGGGGACATTGTCTTGTGGGGGGTTTTGGGGACATTGTCTCGGGGGTTTTTGGGAACATTGTCTCGGGGGGTTTTGGGGGTGGGTGTTTTGGGGACATTGTCTCGGGGGGGTTTTGGGGACATTGTCTCGGGGGGGTTTTTGGGACCTTGTCTCGGGGAGGTTTTGGGGACATTGTCTCGGGGGGGTTTTGGGGACATTGTCTCGGGGGAGTTTTGGGTGGGTGTTTTGGGGACATTGTCTCGGGGGGGTTTTGAGGACATTGTCTCGGGGGGGTTTTGGGGACATTGTCTCGGGGGTGTTTTCGGGGGGTGTTTTGGGGACATTGTCTCGTGGGGGGTTTTGGGGACATTGTCACGGGGGGGTTTTGGGGACATTGTCTCGGGGGGTTTTGTCCGGCGTTTTGGTGACATTGTCTCGGGGGGGTTTTGGGGACATTGTCTCGGGGGGGTTTTGGGGACATTGTCTCTGGGGGGTTTTGGGCGGGGTTTTGGGGGACATTGTCTCGGGGGGGTTTTGGGGACATTGTCTCGGGGGGTGTTTGGGGACATTGTCTCGGGGGGGTTTTGGGGGGGGGGTTTTGGGGACATTGTCTCGGGGGGGTTTTGGGGATATTGTCTCGGGGGGGTTTAGGTGGGGGGGGTTTGGGGACATTGTCTCGGGGGGGTTTTGGGAACTTTGTCTCGGGGGGTTTGGGGGTGGGGTTTTGGGGATATTGTCTCGGGGCGGTTTTGGGCACTTTGTCTCGGGGGGGTTTTGCGGGGGTGTTTTGGGGACATTGTCTCGGGAGGGTTTTGGGGGGGTTTTTTGGGGACATTGTCTCGGGGGGGTTTTGGGGATATTGTCTCGGGGGGGTTTTGGGGACATTGTCTCGGGGGGGTTTTGGGGGGATTTTGGGGCCATTGTCACAGGGGGGTTGTTGGGGACATTGTCTCGGGGGTGTTTTGGGGACATTGTCTCGGGGGGGCTTTGGGGGGGGCGTTTTGGGGACATTGTCTCTTGGGGGGTTTTGGGGATATTGTCTCGGGGGGGTTTAAGGGACATTGTCTCGGGGGGGTTTTGTGTGGGGCTTTTGGGGACATTGTCTCGGGGGGGTTTTGGGGACGTTGTCTTCGGGGGGTTTTGGGGACATTGTCTCGGGGGAGTTTTGGGTGGGTGTTTTGGGGACATTGTCTCGGGGGCTTTTGGAGACATTGGTTCGGGAGGGTTTTGGGGACATCGTCTCGACGGTGTTTTGGGGGGGTGTTTTGGGGACATTGTCTTGTGGGGGGTTTTGGGGACATTGTCTCGGGGGGGTTTTGGGAACATTGTCTCGGGGGTTTTGGGGGTGGGGTTTTTGGGGACTTTGTCTCAGGGGGTTTTGGGGACATTGTCTCGGGGGGGGTTTTGGGGACGTTGTCTCGGGGGGGGTTTTGGGGACATTGTCTCGGGGGGGTTTTGGGGACATTGTCTCGGAGGAGTTTTGGGTAGGTGCTTTGGGGACATTGTCTCGGGGGGGGTTTGAGGACATTGTCTCGGAGGGTTTTTGGGGACATTGTCTCGGGGGTGTTTTGGGGGGGTGTTTTGGGGACATTGTCTCGTGGGGGGTTTTGGGGACATTGTCGCGGGGGGGTTTTGGGAACATTGTCTCGGGGGGTTTTGGGGGTGGGGGTTTTGGGGATATTGTCTCGGGGGTGTTTTGGGGACATTGTCTCGGGGGCGTTTTGGGGATGTTGTCTCGGGGGGGTTTTTTGGGACATTGTCTCGGGGGGGTTTTGGGGACATTGTCCCGGGGTTTCTTGGGACATTGTCTCGGGGGTGTTTTGGGGGGGGGTTTGGGGACACTGTCTTGGGGGGGTTTTGGGGACATTGTCCCGAAGGGGTTCTGGGGACAATGTCTCGGGGGGGGTTTGTGGGGGGATTTTGGGGACATTGTCTCGGGGGGGTTTTGGCGAAATTGTCACGGGGGCGTTTTGGGGACATTGTCTCGGGGGGTTTTTGTGGGGGGTTGTTTGGGGACATTGTCTCGGGAGGGTTTTGGGGACATTGTCTCGGGGGTGTTTTGGGGACATTGTCTCGGGGGGGTTTTGGGGGGGGGATTTTGGGGACATTGTCTCGGGGGGGTTTTGGGGACATTGTCTCGGGGGGTTTTGGGGACATTGTCTCGGGGGAGTTTTGGGGGGGGCTTTTGCGGACATTGTCTCGGGGGGTTTTTGGGGACATTGTCTCGGGGGGGTTTTGGGGAAATTGTCTCGGGGGAGTTTTGGGTGGGTGTTTTGGGGACATTGTCTCGGGGGGGTTTTGGAGACATTGTCTCGGGAGGGTTTTGGGCACATCGTCTCGGGGGTGTTTTGTGGGGGTGTTTTGGGGACATTGTCTTGTGGGGGGTTTTGGGGACATTGTCTCGGGGGGTGTTTGGGGACATTGTCTCGGGGGGGTTTTGGGGGGGGGTTTTGGGGACATTGTCTTGGGGGGGTTTTGGGGATATTGTCTCGGGGGGTTTAGGTGGGGGGCGTTTGGGGACATTGTCTCGGGGGGGTTTTGGGAACTTTGTCTCGGGGGGTTTGGGGGTGGGGTTTTGGGGATATTGTCTCGGGGCGGTTTTGGGCACTTTGTCTCGGGGGGGTTTTGCGGGGGTGTTTTGGGGACATTGTCTCGGGGGGGTTTTGGGGGGGTTTTTTGGGGACATTGTCTCGGGGGGGTTTTGGGGATATTGTCTCGGGGGGGTTTTGGGGACATTGTCTCGGGGGGGTTTTGGGGGGATTTTGGGGCCATTGTCACAGGGGGGTTTTGGGGACATTGTCTCGGGGGTGTTTTGGGGACATTGTCTCGGGGGGGCTTTGGGGGGGGCGTTTTGGGGACATTGTCTCTTGGGGGGTTTTGGGGATATTGTCTCGGGGGGGTTTAAGGGACATTGTCTCGGGGGGGTTTTGTGTGGGGCTTTTGGGGACATTGTCTCGGGGGGGTTTTGGGGACATTGTCTTGGGGGGGTTTTGGGGACATTGTCTCGGGGGAGTTTTGGGTGGGTGTTTTGGGGACATTGTCTCGGGGGCTTTTGGAGACATTGGTTCGGGAGGGTTTTGGGGACATCGTCTCGATGGTGTTTTGGGGGGGTGTTTTGGGGACATTGTCTCGGGGGGGTTTTGGGAACATTGTCTCGGGGGTTTTGGGGGTGGGGTTTTTGGGGACATTGTCTCGGGGGGTTTTGGGGACATTGTCTCGGGGGGGGTTTTGGGGACGTTGTCTCGGCGCGGTTTTTGGGGACATTGTCTCGGGGGGGTTTTGGGGACATTGTCTCGGAGGAGTTTTGGGTGGGTGTTTTGGGGACATTGTCTCGGGGGGGTTTTGAGGACATTGTCTCGGGGGGTTTTTGGGGACATTGTCTCGGGGGTGTTTTGGGGGGGTGTTTTGGGGACATTGTCTCGTGGGGGGTTTTGGGGACATTGTCGCGGGGGGGTTTTGGGAACATTGTCTCGGGGGGTTTTGGGGGTGGGGGTTTTGGGGATATTGTCTCGGGGGTGTTTTGGGGACATTGTCTCGGGGGCGTTTTGGGGACGTTGTCTCGGGGGGGTTTTCTGGGACATTGTCTCGGGGGGGTTTTGGGGACATTGTCCCAGGGTTTTTTGGGACATTGTCTCGGGGGTGTTTTGGGGGGGGGTTTGGGGACACTGTCTCGGGGGGGTTTTGGGGACATTGTCCCGAAGGGGTTCTGGGGACAATGTCTCGGGGGGGTTTGGGGGGGGATTTTGGGGACATTGTCTCGGGGGTTTTTGGCGACATTGTCTCGGGGGCGTTTTGGGGACATTGTCTCGGGGATTTTTGGGGGGGGTTGTTTGGGGACATTGTCTCGGGAGGGTTTTGGGGACATTGTCTCGGGGGTGTTTTGGGGACATTGTCTCGGGGGGGTTTTGGGGGGGGGATTTTGGGGACATTGTCTCGGGGGGGTTTTGGGGACATTGTCTCGGGGGGTTTTGGGGACATTGTCTCGGGGGAGTTTTGGGGGGGGCTTTTGGGGACATTGTCTCGGGGGGTTTTGGGGACATTGTCTCGGGGGGGTTTTGGGGACATTGTCTCGGGGGAGTTTTGGGTGGGTGTTTTGGGGACATTGTCTCGGGGGGGTTTTGGAGACATTGTCTCGGGAGGGTTTTGGGCACATCGTCTCGGGGGTGTTTTGTGGGGGTGTTTTGGGGACATTGTCTTGTGGGGGGTTTTGGGGACATTGTCTCGGGGGGGTTTTGGGAACATTGTCTCGGGGGCTTTTGGGGGTGGGTGTTTTGGGGACATTGTCTCGGGGGGGTTTTGGGGACATTGTCTCGGGGGGGTTTTTGGGACCTTGTCTCGGGGGAGTTTTGGGGACATTGTCTCGGGGGGGTTTTGGGGACATTGTCTCGGGGGAGTTTTGGGTGGGTGTTTTGGGGACATTGTCTCGGGGGGGTTTTGAGGACTTTGTCTCGGGGGGGTTTTGGGGACATTGTCTCGGGGGTGTTTTCGGGGGGTGTTTTGGGGACATTGTCTCGTGGGGGGTTTTGGGGACATTGTCACGGGGGTTTTTGGGGACATTGTCTCGGAGGGTTTTGGCCGGGGTTTTGGTGACATTGTCTCGGGGGGGTTTTGGGGACATTGTCTCGGGGGGGTTTTGGGGACATTGTCTCGGGGGGGTTTTGGGCGGGGGTTTGGGGGACATTGTCTCGGGGGGGTTTTGGGGACATTGTCTCGGGGGGTGTTTGGGGACATTGTCTCGGGGGGGTTTTGGGGGGGGGGGTTTTGGGGACATTGTCTCGGGGGGGTTTTGGGGATATTGTCTCGGGGGGGTTTAGGTGGGGGGGGTTTGGGGACATTGTCTCGGGGGGGTTTTGGGAACTTTGTCTCGGGGGGTTTGGGGGTGGGGTTTTGGGGATATTGTCTCGGGGCGGTTTTGGGCACTTTGTCTCGGGGGGGTTTTGTGGGGGTGTTTTGGGGACATTGTCTCGGAGGGGTTTTGGGGGGGTTTTTTGGGGACATTGTCTCGGGGGGGTTTTGGGGATATTGTCTCGGGGGCGTTTTGGGGACATTGTCTCGGGGGGGTTTTGGGGGGATTTTGGGGCCATTGTCACAGGGGGGTTTTGGGGACATTGTCTCGGGGGTGTTTTGGGGACATTGTCTCGGGGGGGCTTTGGGGGGGGCGTTTTGGGGACATTGTCTCTTGGGGGGTTTTGGGGATATTGTCTCGGGGGGGTTTAAGGGACATTGTCTCGGGGGGGTTTTGTGTGGGGCTTTTGGGGACATTGTCTCGGGGGGGTTTTGGGGACATTGTCTTGGGGGGGTTTTGGGGACATTGTCTCGGGGGAGTTTTGGGTGGGTGTTTTGGGGACATTGTCTCGGGGGCTTTTGGAGACATTGGTTCGGGAGGGTTTTGGGGACATCGTCTCGACGGTGTTTTGGGGGGGTGTTTTGGGGACATTGTCTTGTGGGGGGTTTTGGGGACATTGTCTCGGGGGGGTTTTGGGAACATTGTCTCGGGGGTTTTGGGGGTGGGGTTTTTGGGGACATTGTCTCAGGGGGTTTTGGGGACATTGTCTCGGGGGGGGTTTTGGGGACGTTGTCTCGGGGGGGGTTTTGGGGACATTGTCTCGGGGGGGTTTTGGGGACATTGTCTCGGAGGAGTTTTGGGTAGGTGCTTTGGGGACATTGTCTCAGGGGGGGTTTGAGGACATTGTCTCGGAGGGTTTTTGGGGACATTGTCTCGGGGGAGTTTTGGGGGGGTGTTTTGGGGACATTGTCTCGTGGGGGGTTTTGGGGACATTGTCGCGGGGGGGTTTTGGGAACATTGTCTCGGGGGGTTTTGGGGGTGGGGGTTTTGGGGATATTGTCTCGGGGGTGTTTTGGGGACATTGTCTCGGGGGCGTTTTGGGGATGTTGTCTCGGGGGGGTTTTTTGGGACATTGTCTCGGGGGGGTTTTGGGGACATTGTCCTGGGGTTTCTTGGGACATTGTCTCGGGGGTGTTTTGGGGGGGGGTTTGGGGACACTGTCTCGGGGGGGTTTTGGGGACATTGTCCCGAAGGGGTTCTGGGGACAATGTCTCGGGGGGGTTTGGGGGGGGATTTTGGGGACATTGTCTCGGGGGGGTTTTGGCGAAATTGTCTCGGGGGCGTTTTGGGGACATTGTCTCGGGGGGTTTTTGTGGGGGGTTGTTTGGGGACATTGTCTCGGGAGGGTTTTGGGGACATTGTCTCGGGGGTGTTTTGGGGACATTGTCTCGGGGGGGTTTTGGGGGGGGATTTTGGGGACATTGTCTCGGGGGGGTTTTGGGGACATTGTCTCGGGGGGTTTTGGGGACATTGTCTCCGGGGAGTTTTGGGGGGGCTTTTGGGGACATTGTCTCGGGGGGGTTTTGGGGACATTGTCTCGGGGGGGTTTTGGGGACATTGTCTCGGGGGAGTTTTGGGTGGGTGTTTTGGGGACATTGTCTCGGGGGGGTTTTGGAGACATTGTCTCGGGAGGGTTTTGGGCACATCGTCTCGGGGGTGTTTTGTGGGGGTGTTTTGGGGACATTGTCTTGTGGGGGGTTTTGGGGACATTGTCTCGGGGGGGTTTTGGGAACATTGTCTCGGGGGGTTTTGGGGGTGGGGGTTTTGGGGACATTGTCTCGGGGGGGTTTTGGGGACAATGTCTCGGGGGGGTTTTGGGGACCTTGTCTCGGGGGCGTTTTGGGGACATTGTCTCGGGGGGGTTTTGGGGACATTGTCTCGGGGGAGTTTTGGGTGGGTGTTTTGGGGACATTGTCTCGGGGGAGTTTTGAGGACATTGTCTCGGGGGGGTTTTGGGGACATTGTCTCGGGGGTGTTTTCGGGGGGTGTTTTGGGGACATTGTCTCGTGGGGGGTTTTGGGGACATTGTCGCGGGGGGGTTTTGGGAACATTTTCTCGGGGGGTTTTGGGGGTGGGGGTTTTGGGGACATTGTCTCGGGGGGATTTTGGGGATATTTTCTCGGGAGGCTTTTGCTGATGTTGTCTCGGAGGGGTTTTGGGGACATTGTCTCGGGGGGGTTTTGGGGACATTGTCCCGGGGGTTTTTGGGGACATTGTCTCGGGGGGGTTTTGGGGATATTGTCTCGGGGGTGTTTTGGGCACTTTGTCTCGGGGTTTTTGGGGGTGGGGTTTTGGGGATATTGTCTCGGGGCGGTTTTGGGGACTTTGTCTCGGGGGGGTTTTGCGGGGGTGTTTTGGGGACATTGTCTCGGGGGGGTTTTGGGGGGGTTTTTTGGGGACATTGTCTCGGGGGTTTTGGGGGTGGGGTTTTTGGGGACATTGTCTCGGGGGGTTTTGGGGACATTGTCTCGGGGGGTGTTTTGGGGACGTTGTCTCGGGGGGGTTTTGGGGACATTGTCTCTGGGGGGTTTTGGGGACATTGCCTCGGAGGAGTTTTGGGTAGGTGTTTTGGGGACATTGTCTCGGGGGGGTTTTGAGGACATTGTCTCGGGGGGTTTTTGGGGACATTGTCTCGGGGGTGTTTTGGGGGCGGGTTTTGGGGACATTGTCTCGTGGGGGGTTTTGGGGACATTGTCGCGGGGGGGTTTTGGGAACATTGTCTCGGGGGGTTTTGGGGGTGGGGGTTTTGGGGATATTGTCTCGGGGGTGTTTTGGGGACATTGTCTCGGGGGCGTTTTGGGGACGTTGTCTCGGGGGGGTTTTTTGGGACATTGTCTCGGGGGGGTTTTGGGGACATTGTCCCGGGGTTTTTTGGGACATTGTCTCGGGGGTATTTTGGGGGGGGGTTTGGGGACACTGTCTCGGGGGGGTTTTGGGGACATTGTCCCGAAGGGGTTCTGGGGACAATGTCTCGGGGGGTTTTGGGGGGGTATTTTGGGGACATTGTCTCGGGGGGGTTTTGGCGACATTGTCTCGGGGGCGTTTTGGGGGGATTTTGGGGACATTGTCTCGGGGGGGTTCTGGGGACATTGTCTCGGGGGTGTTTTGGGGACATTGTCTCGGGGGGGTTTTGGGGGGGGCGTTTTGGGGACATTGTCTCTTGGGGGGTTTTGGGGACATTGTCTCGGGGGGGTTTAAGGGACATTGTCTCGGGGGGGTTTTGTGTGCGGCTTTTGGGGACATTGTCTCGGGGGGGTTTTGGGGACATTGTCTTGGGGGGGTTTTGGGGACATTGTCTCGGGGGAGTTTTGGGTGGGTGTTTTGGGGACATTGTCTCGGGGGCTTTTGGAGACATTGGTTCGGGAGGGTTTTGGGGACATCGTCTCGACGGTGTTTTGGGGGGGTGTTTTGGGGACATTGTCTTGTGGGAGGTTTTGGGGACATTGTCTCGGGGGGGTTTTGGGAACATTGTCTCGGGGGTTTTGGGGGTGGGGTTTTTGGGGACATTGTCTCGGGGGGTTTTGGGGACATTGTCTCGGGGGGGGTTTTGGGGACGTTGTCTCGGGGGGGGTTTTGGGGACATTGTCTCGGGGGGGTTTTGCGGACATTGTCTCGGAGGAGTTTTGGGTAGGTGTTTTGGGGACATTGTCTCGGGGGGGGTTTGAGGACATTGTCTCGGGGGGTTTTTGGGGACATTGTCTCGGGGGTGTTTTGGGGGGGTGTTTTGGGGACATTGTCTCGTGGGGGGTTTTGGGGACATTGTCGCGGGGGGGTTTTGGGAACATTGTCTCGGGGGTTTTTGGGGGTGGGGGTTTTGGGGATATTGTCTCGGGGGTGTTTTGGGGACATTGTCTCGGGGGCGTTTTGGGGACGTTGTCTCGGGGGGGGTTTTTTGGGACATTGTCTCGGGGGGGTTTTGGGGACATTGTCCCGGGGTTTTTTGGGACATTGTCTCGGGGGTGTTTTGTGGGGGGGTTTGGGGACACTGTCTCGGGGGGGTTTTGGGGACATTGTCCCGAAGGGTTTCTGGGGACAATGTCTCGGGGTGGTTTGGGGGGGGATTTTGGGGACATTGTCTCGGGGGGGTTTTGGCGACATTGTCTCGGGGGCGTTTTGGGGACATTGTCTCGGGGGGTTTTTGGGGGGGGTTGTTTGGGGACATTGTCTCGGGAGGGTTTTGGGGACATTGTCTCGGGGGTGTTTTGGGGACATTGTCTCGGGGGGGTTTTGGGGGGGAGATTTTGGGGACATTGTCTCGGGGGGGTTTTGGGGACATTGTCTCGGGGGGTTTTGGGGACATTGTCTCGGGGGAGTTTTGGGGGGGGCTTTTGGGGACATTGACTCGGGGGGGTTTTGGGGACATTGTCTCGGGGGGGTTTTGGGGACATTGTCTCGGGGGTGTTTTGGGTGGGTGTTTTGGGGACATTGTCTCGGGGGGGTTTTGGAGACATTGTCTCGGGAGCGTTTTGGGCACATCGTCTCAGGGGTGTTTTGTGGGGGTGTTTTGGGGACATTGTCTTGTGGGGGGTTTTGGGGACATTGTCTCGGGGGTTTTTTGTGAACATTGTCTCGGGGGGTTTTGGGGGTGGGGGTTTTGGGGACATTGTCTCGGGGGGGTTTTGGGGACATTGTCTCGGGGGGGTTTTGGGGACCTTGTCTCGGGGGTGTTTTGGGGACATTGTCTCGGGGGGGTTTTGGTGGGGTTTTTTGGGGACCTTGTCGCGGGGGGGTTTTGGGGATATTGTCTCGAAGGGGGGTTTTGGGGACATTGTCTCGGGGGGGTTTTGGGGGGATTTTGGGGACATTGTCTCGGGGGGGTTTTGGGGACATTGTCTCGGGGGTGTTTTGGGGACATTGTCTCGGGGGGGTTTTGGGGGGGGCGTTTTGGGGACATTGTCTCTTGGGGGGTTTTGGGGACATTGTCTCAGGGGGGTTTAAGGGACATTGTCTCGGGGGGGTTTTGTGTGCGGCTTTTGGGGACATTGTCTCGGGGGGGTTTTGGGGACATTGTCTTGGGGGGGTTTTGGGGACATTGTCTCGGGGGAGTTTTGGGTGGGTGTTTTGGGGACATTTCCTCGGGGGGTTTTGGAGACATTGGTTCGGGAGGGTTTTGGGTACATCGTCTCGACGGTGTTTTGGGGGAGTGTTTTGGGGACATTGTCTTGTGGGGGGTTTTGGGGACATTGTCTCGGGGGGGTTTTGGGAACATTGTCTCGGGGGTTTTGGGGGTGGGGTTTTTGGGGACATTGTCTCGGGGGGTTTTGGGGACATTGTCTCGGGGGGGTTTTTGTGGACATTGTCTCGGAGGAGTTTTGGGTAGGTGTTTTGGGGACATTGTCTCGGGGGGGTTTTGAGGACATTGTCTCGGAGGGTTTTTGGGGACATTGTCTCGGGGGTGTTTTGGGGGGTGTTTTGGGGACATTTTCTCGGGGGGGTTTTGGGGACATTGTCTCGGGGGGTGTTTGGGGGTGGGGGTTTTGGGGACATTGTCTCGGGGGTGTTTTGGGGACATTGTCTCGGGGGGGTTTTGGGGGGGGGTTTTGGGGACATTGTCTCGGGGGGGTTTTGGGGACATTGTCACGGGGGGGTTTTGGGGACATTGTCTCGGGGGGTTTTGGCCGGGGTTTTGGTGACATTGTCTCGGGGGGGTTTTGGGGACATTGTCTCGGGGGGGTTTTGGGGACATTGTCTCGGGGGGGTTTTGGGCGGGGGTTTGGGGGACATTGTCTCGGGGGGGTTTTGGGGACATTGTCTCGGGGGGTGTTTGGGGACATTGTCTCGGGGGGGTTTTGGGTGGGGGGTTTTGGGGACATTGTCTTGGGGGGGTTTTGGGGATATTGTCTCGGGGGGTTTAGGTGGGGGGCGTTTGGGGACATTGTCTCGGGGGGGTTTTGGGAACTTTGTCTCGGGGGGTTTGGGGGTGGGGTTTTGGGGATATTGTCTCGGGGCGGTTTTGGGCACTTTGTCTCGGGGGGGTTTTGCGGGGGTGTTTTGGGGACATTGTCTCGGGGGGGTTTTGGGGGGGTTTTTTGGGGACATTGTCTCGGGGGGGTTTTGGGGATATTGTCTCGGGGGGGTTTTGGGGACATTGTCTCGGGGGGGTTTGGGGGGATTTTGGGGCCATTGTCACAGGGGGGTTTTGGGGACATTGTCTCGGGGTGTTTTGGGACATTGTCTCGGGGGGCTTTGGGGGGGCGTTTTGGGGACATTGTCTCTTGGGGGTTTTGGGGATATTGTCTCGGGGGGGTTTAAGGGACATTGTCTCGGGGGGGTTTTGTGTGGGGCTTTTGGGGACATTGTCTCGGGGGGGTTTTGGGGACATTGTCTTGGGGGGGGTTTTGGGGACATTGTCTCGGGGAGTTTGGGTGGGTGTTTTGGGGACATTGTCTCGGGGGCTTTTGGAGACATTGGTTCGGGAGGGTTTTGGGGACATCGTCTCGACGGTGTTTTGGGGGGGTGTTTTGGGGACATTGTCTCGGGGGGGTTTTGGGACATTGTCTCGGGGGTTTTGGGGGTGGGGTTTTTGGGGAGATTGTCTCGGGGGGTTTGGGGACATTGTCTCGGGGGGGGTTTTGGGGACGTTGTCTCGGGGGGGTTTTGGGGACATTGTCTCGGGGGGGTTTTGGGGACATTGTCTCGGAGGAGTTTTGGGTGGGTGTTTTGGGGACATTGTCTCGGGGGAGTTTTTGGGGGGGCTTTTGGGGACATTGTCTTGGGGGGTTTTGGGGACATTGTCTCGGGGGGGTTTTGGGGACATTGTCTCGGGCGAGTTTTGGGTGGGTGTTTTGGGGACATTGTCTCGGGGGGGTTTTGGAGACATTGTCTCGGGAGGGTTTTGGGCACATCGTCTCGGGGGTGTTTTGTGGGGGTGTTTTCGGGACATTGTCTTGTGGGGGTTTTGGGGACATTGTCTCGGGGGCTTTTGGGAACATTGTCTCGGGGGGTTTTGGGGGTGGGTGTTTTGGGGACATTGTCTCGGGGGGGTTTTGGGGACATTGTCTCGGGGGGGTTTTTGGGACCTTGTCTCGGGGGGGTTTTGGGGACATTGTCTCGGGGGGGTTTTGGGGACATTGTCTCG
>JANJGN010005330.1:0-23803 GCA_026770705.1 Isurus oxyrinchus
CTTCTTTCCCTCCCTCCCTCTCTCTTCTTTCCCTCCCTCTCTCTCTCTTCTTTCCCTCCCTCTCTCTCTCTTCTTTCCCTCCCTCTCTCTCTCTTCTTTCCCTCCCTCTCTCGCTCTTCTTTCCCTCCCTCTCTCGCTCTTCTTTCCCTCCCTCTCGCTCTTCTTTCCCTCCCTCTCTCTCTCCTTCCCCTCTCACTCTCCTTCCCCTCTCACTCTCCTTCCTCTCTCTCTCCTTCCCCTCTCACTCTCCTTCCCCTCTCACTCTCCTTCCCCTCTCACTCTCCTTCCCCTCTCTCACTCCTTTCCCTCTCTCTCTCTCTCTCTCTCCTTTCCCCCTCTCTCGCTCCTTTCCCTCTCTCTCGCTCCTTTCCCTCTCTCTCGCTCCTTTCCCTCTCTCTCTCTCCTTTCCCTCTCTCTCTCCTTTCACTCTCTTGCTCTTCTTTCCCTCTCTCCCTTTCCTCTCTCTCTTTTCTTTCACTCGGTCTCTTCTTACACACTCTCCCTCCGTTCTTTCCCTCCCTCTCTCTCTCTCCTTTCCCTCTCTCACTCTCTCTCTCCATTCCCTCCATCCCTCTCTCGCTCTCCTTTACGTCCATCTCTCGCTCTCCTTTCCCTCCATCTGTCCTCTCCTTTCTCGCCCCTTCTCTCTCCTTTCCCGCCCCTTCTCTCTCCTTTCCCGCCCCTTCTCTCTCCTTTCCCCCCCTCTCTCTCTCTCTCCTTTCCCTCTCTCTCTCTCCTCTCCCCCTCTCTGTCCTTTCCCCCTCTCTGCTCCCCTCTCTCTCATTCTCACTCTCCTTTCTTTCATTCTAACTCACCTTTCCCTCGCTCTCTCGCTCCATTCCCGCTCTCTCTCCTTTCCCTCTCTCTCTCTCCTTTCCCTCTCTCTCTCTCTCCTTCCCCCCCCCCTCTCTCTCTCCTTTCCCTCTCTCTCTCTTCTTTCACTCTCTCTCCCTCTTCTTTCACTCTCTCTCTCTTCTTTCCCCCTCTCTCTTCTTTCCCTCTCTCTCTCTTCTTTCACTCTCTCTCCCTCTTCTTTCACTCTCTCTCTCTCTTCTTTCCCTCTCTCCCTCTTCTTTCCCTCTTTCTCTCTTCTTTCCCTCTCTTTCCCTTCTTTCTCTCTCTCTTCTTTACCGCTCTCTCTTCTTTTCCCCCACTCTCTCTCTTCTTTCCGCCTCTCTCTCTCATTGTTCCCTCTCTCTGTCTCTCCTTTCCCTCCCTCTCCTTTCCCTCCCTCTCCTTTCCCTCCCTCTCCTTTCCCTCCCTCTCCTTTCTTTCCCTCCCTCTCCTTTCCCTCCCTCTCCTTTCCCTCCCTCTCCTTTCCCACTCTCTCTCTTCTTTTCCCCTCTCTCTCTCTTCTTTCACTCGCTCACTTCTTACACTCTCTCTCTCTATTTTCCCTCCCTCTCTCGCACTCATTTCCCTCCCTCTCTCTTTCTCCTTTCCCTCTCCCTCCCTCTCCTTTCCCGCTGCCTCTCTCTCCTTTTCCGCCGCCTCTCTCTCCTTTCCCGCCCGCTCTCTCTCCTTTCCCGCCCGCTCTCTCTCCTTTCCCGCCCCCTCTCTCCTTTCCAGCCCCCCTCTCTCCTTTCCTTCCCTCTATCTCTCCTTTCCCTCCCTCTACATCTCCTTTCCCTCCCTCTCTCTCTTCTTTACCACTCTCTCTATCCTCTTTCCCACTCTTGCTCTCTGCTTTCAATCTCTCTTCTTTCCGTTTCTCTCTCTTTCTGTTTCTCTCTCTTCTTTCCCTCTCTCTCTCACTCTTCTTTTCCCCTCTTTCTCAATCTTCTATCCCTCTCTCTTTCTCGTGTTTCCCTCTCTCTCTCTCCCTCTCTCCCTTCTTTCCTTCCCTCTCTCTCTATCTCTCCTTTTCCTCTCTCTCTGTCTCTCCTTTCCCTCACTCTCTGTCTCTCCTTTCACTCACTCTCAGGCTCTCCTTTCACTCACTCTCTCTCTCTCCTTTCCCTCTCTCTCTCTCCTTTCCCCTCTCTCTCTCCTTTCCCTCTCTCTCTCTCTCCTTTCCCTCTCTCTCTCTTTCTCCTTTCCCTCTCTCTCTTTCTCCTTTCCCTCTCTCTTCTTTCCCTCTCTCTTCTTTCCCTTTCTCTCTCCTCTTTCCCTCTCTTCCTCTTCCTTCCCTCTCTTCCTCTTCCTTCACCCTCTTTCGATCTTTTTTCACTCTCTTTTTTCCCTCTCTATCTTTTCCCTCTCTCTCCTCTTTCCCTTCCTCTCTCTCTTCGTTCCTTCCCTCTCCATCCTTTTTCCCTTACTCCCTCTGTCTTGTTTCCCCTACTCCTTCTCTCTTCTTTCCCTCTCTCTCTCTTCTTTCCCTCCCTCTCTCTCTCTTCTTTCCCTCCCTCTCTCTCTCTTCTTTCCCTCCCTCACTCTCCTTCCCCTCTCACTCTCCTTCCCCTCTCACTCTCCTTCCCCTCTCACTCTCCTTCCCCTCTCACTCTCCTTCCCCTCTCACTCTCCTTCCCCTCTCACTCTCCTTCCCCTCTCACTCTCCTTCCCCTCTCACTCTCCTTCCCCTCTCACTCTCCTTCCCCTCTCACTCTCCTTCCCCTCTCACTCTCCTTCCCCTCTCACTCTCCTTCCCCTCTCACTCTCCTTCCCCTCTCACTCTCCTTCCCCTCTCACTCTCCTTCCCCTCTCACTCTCCTTCCCCTCTCACTCTCCTTCCCCTCTCACTCTCCTTCCCCTCTCACTCTCCTTTCCCTCTCTCTCTTTCCTTTCCCTCTCGCTCTCCTTTCCCTCTCTCGCTCTCCTTTCCCTCTCTCTCTCCCTTTCCTCTCTCTTTCTTCTTTCACTCGGTCTCTTCTTACACACTCTCCTTCCGTTCTTTCCCTCCCTCTCTCTCTCTCCTTTCCCTCTCTCTCTTTCTCCTTTCCCTCTCTCTCTTCTTTCCCTCTCTCTCTCTTCTTTCCCTCTCTTCCTCTTCCTTCCCTCTCTTCCTCTTCCTTCACCCTCTTTCGATCTTTTTTCACTCTCTCTCTTTTTTCCCTCTCTATCTTTTCCCTCTCTCTCTTCGTTCCTTCCCTCTCCATCCTCTTTCCCTTACTCCCTCTCTCGTTTCCCCTACTCCCTCTCTCTTGTTTCCCTCTCTCTCTCTTCTTTCCCTCCCTCTCTCTCTCTTCTTTCCCTCCCTCACTCTCCTTCCCCTCTCACTCTCCTTCCCCTCTCACTCTCCTTCCCCTCTCACTCTCCTTCCCCTCTCACTCTCCTTCCCCTCTCACTCTCCTTCCCCTCTCACTCTCCTTCCCCTCTCACTCTCCTTCCCCTCTCACTCTCCTTCCCCTCTCACTCTCCTTCCCCTCTCACTCTCCTTCCCCTCTCACTCTCCTTCCCCTCTCACTCTCCTTCCCCTCTCACTCTCCTTCCCCTCTCACTCTCCTTCCCCTCTCACTCTCCTTCCCCTCTCACTCTCCTTCCCCTCTCACTCTCCTTCCCCTCTCACTCTCCTTCCCCTCTCACTCTCCTTCCCCTCTCACTCTCCTTCCCCTCTCACTCTCCTTCCCCTCTCACTCTCCTTCCCCTCTCACTCTCCTTCCCCTCTCACTCTCCTTCCCCTCTCACTCTCCTTCCCCTCTCACTCTCCTTCCCCTCTCACTCTCCTTCCCCTCTCACTCTCCTTCCCCTCTCACTCTCCTTCCCCTCTCACTCTCCTTCCCCTCTCACTCTCCTTCCCCTCTCACTCTCCTTCCCCTCTCACTCTCCTTCCCCTCTCACTCTCCTTCCCCTCTCACTCTCCTTCCCCTCTCACTCTCCTTCCCCTCTCACTCTCCTTCCCCTCTCACTCTCCTTCCCCTCTCACTCTCCTTCCCCTCTCACTCTCCTTCCCCTCTCACTCTCCTTCCCCTCTCACTCTCCTTCCCCTCTCACTCTCCTTCCCCTCTCACTCTCCTTCCCCTCTCACTCTCCTTCCCCTCTCACTCTCCTTCCCCTCTCACTCTCCTTCCCCTCTCACTCTCCTTCCCCTCTCACTCTCCTTCCCCTCTCACTCTCCTTCCCCTCTCACTCTCCTTCCCCTCTCACTCTCCTTCCCCTCTCACTCTCCTTCCCCTCTCACTCTCCTTTCCCTCTCTCTCTTTCCTTTCCCTCTCGCTCTCCTTTCCCTCTCTCGCTCTCCTTTCCCTCTCTCTCTCCCTTTCCTCTCTCTTTCTTCTTTCACTCGGTCTCTTCTTACACACTCTCCTTCCGTTCTTTCCCTCCCTCTCTCTCTCTCTCCTTTCCCTCTCTCACTCTCGCTCTCTCCGTTCCCTCCATCCCTTTCTCGCTCTCCTTTACGTCCCTCTCTCGCTCTCCTTTCTCTCCATCTGTCGCACTCCTTTCCCGCCCCTTCTCTCTCCTTTCCCTCTCTCTCTCTCTCTCTCTCCTTTCCCCTCTCTCTCTCTCTCTCTCTCTCCTTTCCCTCTCTCTCTCTCTCTCTCCTCTCCCCCTCTCTGTCCTTTCCCCCTCTCTCTTCTTTCCCTCTCTCTCTCTTCTTTCCCTCTCTCTCTGTCCTTTCCCCCTCTCTCTCATTCTCACTCTCCTTTCTTTCATTCTAACTCACTTTTCCCTCGCTCTCTCGCTCCGTTCCCGCTCTCTCTCCTTTCCCTCTCTCTCTCTCCTTTCCCTCTCTCTCTCTCTCCTTTCCCCCCCTCTCTCTCTCCTTTCCCTCTCTCTGTCTTCTTTCACTCTCTCTCCCTCTTCTTTCACTCTCTCTCTCTCTCTTCTTTCCCCCTCTCTCTTCTTTCCCTCTCTCTCTCTTCTTTCCCCTCTCTCTCTCTTCTTTCCCTCTCTCTCTCTTCTTTCCCACTCTCTCTCTCTTCTTTCCCTCTCTCTCTCTCTTCTCCTCTCTCTCTCTTTTCTTTCCCTCCCTCTTCTTTCCCTCTTTCTCTCTTCGTTCCCTCTCTTTCCCTTCTTTCTCTCTCTCTCTTCTTTACCGCGCTCTCTCTCTTCTTTTCCCCCCCTCTCTCTCTTCTTTCCGCCTCTCTCTCTCATTGTTCCCTCTCTCTGTCTCTTCTTTCCCTCTCTCTGTCTCTTCTTTCCGTCTCTTCTTTCCCTCTCTCTGTCTCTCTCCTTTCCTTCCCTCTCCTTTCCCTCTCTCTCCTTTCCCACTCTCTCCTTTCCCACTTTCTCCTTTCCCACTCTCTCCTTTCCCACTCTCTCCTTTCCCACTCTCTCTCTTCTTTTCCCCTCTCTCTCTCTTCTTTCCCTCCCTCTCTTCTTTCCCCATCTCTCTCTTCTTTCCCTCTCTCTCTCTTCTTTCACTCGCTCACTTCTTACACTCTCTCACTATTTTCCCTCCCTCTCTCGCACTCATTACCCTCCCTCTCTCTCTCTCTCCTTTCCCTCTCCCTCCCTCTCCTTTCCCGCCGCCTGTCTCTCCTTTCCTGCCCGCTCTCTCTACTTTCCCGCCCCCTCTCTCTTTTCTAGCCCCCTCTCTCTCTCCTTTCCTTCCCCCTCTCTCTCCTTTCCTTCCCCCTCTCTCTCCTTTCCTTCCCCCTCTCTCTCCTTTCCTTCCCCCTCTCTCTCCTTTCCCTCCCTCTACATCTCCTTTCCCTCCCTCTCTCTCTTCTTTACCACTCTCTCCCGCCTCTTTCCCACTCTTGCTCTCTGCTTTCAATCTCTCTTCTTTCTGTTTCTCTCTTCTTTCTGTTTCTCTCTCTCTTCTTTTCCTCTCTCTCTCTCTTCTTTTCCTCTCTTTCTCAATCTTCTATCCCTCTCTCTTTCTCGTGTTTCCCTCTCTCTCTCTCCCTCTCTCTCTCCCTTCTTTCCTTCCCTCTCTCTCTATCCTATCACCCTCTCTCTCTGTCTCTGCTTTCCCTCTCTCTCTGTCTCTCCTTTCCCTCACTCTCTGTCTCTCCTTTCCCTCACTCTCTGTCTCTCCTTTCCCTCACTCTCTGTCTCTCCTTTCCCTCACTCTCTGTCTCTCCTTTCCCTCACTCTCTGTCTCTCCTTTCCCTCACTCTCAGTCTCTCCTTTCCCTCACTCTCAGTCTCTCCTTTCCCTCACTCTCAGTCTCTCCTTTCCCTCACTCTCAGTCTCTCCTTTCCCTCACTCTCAGTCTCTCCTTTCCCTCACTCTCAGTCTCTCCTTTCCCTCACTCTCAGTCTCTCCTTTCCCTCTCTCTCTCTCTCTCTCTCTTCTTTCACTCTCTCTCTTTCACTCTCTCTCTTTCACTCTCTCTCTTTCACTCTCTCTCTTTCACTCTCTCTCTTTCACTCTCTCTCTTTCACTCTCTCTCTTTCACTCTCTCTCTTTCACTCTCTCTCTTTCACTCTCTCTCTCTTCTTTTTCTCTCTCTCTCTGCTTTCCATCTCTCTCTCTTCTTCCCCCCTCTGTCTCTCTTCTTTCCCTCTCGCTCTCTTGTTTCCCTCTCATCTTTCACTGTCTCTCTCTTCTTTCCCTCTATCTGTCTCTTCTTTCCCTCTATCTGTCTCTTCTTTCCCTCTATCTCTCTCTTCTTTCCCTCTATCTCTCTCTTCTTTCCCTCTATCTCTCTCTTCTTTCCCTCTATCTCTCTCTTCTTTCCCTCTATCTCTCTCTTCTTTCCCTCTATCTCTCTCTTCTTTCCCTCTATCTCTCTCTTCTTTCCCTCTATCTCTCTCTTCTTTCCCTCTATCTCTCTCTTCTTTCCCTCTATCTCTCTCTTCTTTCCCTCTATCTCTCACTGTTTCCCTCTATCTCCCACTGTTTCCCTCTATCTCTCACTGCTTTCCCCCCTAACTCTCTCCTCTTCCCTCCATTTTTCCCTCTCTCTCACTTTATTCCCACTCTCTCTTCTTTCCCCCCTCTCTCTCTTTCCCTTTTCCTTCCCTCCCTTTCGCTCCTTTTTGTCTCTCTTTTTTCCCTCTCTATCTTTTCCCTCTCTCTCCTCTTTCCCTCCCTCTCTCTCTTCATTCCCTCCCTCTGCTTCTTCGTTCCCTCCCTCTCTCTCTTCTTTCCCTTACTCACTCTCTCTTCTTCCCCTCCCTCTCTCTTCTTCCCCTCCCTCTCTCTTCTTTCCCTCCCTCTCTCTCTCTCTCCTTTCCCTCCCTCTCTCTCTCTCTCCTTTCCCTCCCTCTCTCTCTCTCCTCCTTTCCCTCCCTCTCTCTCTCTCTCCTTTCCCTCCCTCTCTCTCTCTCTCCTTTCCCTCCCTCTCTCTCTCTCTCCTTTCCCTCCCTCTCTCTCTCTCTCCTTTCCCTCCCTCTCTCTCTCTCTCCTTTCCCTCCCTCTCTCTCTCTCTTTTTTCCCTCCCTCTCTCTCTCTCTTTTTTCCCTCCCTCTCTCTCTCTCTTTTTTCCCTCCCTCTCCTTTCCCACTCTCTCCTTTCCCACTCTCTCCTTTCCCACTCTCTCCTTTCCCACTCTCTCCTTTCCCACTCTCTCCTTTCCCACTCTCTCCTTTCCCACTCTCTCCTTTCCCACTCTCTCCTTTCCCACTCTCTCCTTTCCCACTCTCTCCTTTCCCACTCTCTCCTTTCCCACTCTCTCCTTTCCCACTCTCTCCTTTCCCACTCTCTCCTTTCCCACTCTCTCCTTTCCCACTCTCTCCTTTCCCACTCTCTCCTTTCCCACTCTCTCCTTTCCCACTCCCTCCTTTCCCACTCCCTCCTTTCCCACTCCCTCCTTTCCCACTCCCTCCTTTCCACTCTCTCCTTTCCCACTCTCTCTTCTTTTCAATTCTCTCTCTCCTTTCCCTCTCTCTCTCTCTCCTCCTCTCTCTCTCTTTTCTTTTCCCCGTCTCTTTCTTCTTTCCCCGTCTCTCTTCTTTCCCCGTCTCTCCTTTCCCCGTCTCTCTCTTCTTTCCCCGTCTCTCTCTTCTTTCCATCTCTCTCTCTCCTTTCACTCGCTCACTTCTTACACACTCTCTCTCTACTTTCCCTCCCTCTCTCGCACTCATTTCCCTCCCTCTCTCTCTCCTTTCCCTCTCCCGCCCTCTCTTTTCCCGCCGCCTCTCTCTCCTTTCCCCGCCCGCTCTCTCTACTTTCCCGCCCCCCGCTTTCCTCTCCAGCCACCTCTCTCTATTTTCCTTCCCACTCTCTCTCCTCTCCTTCCCTCTATCTCTCCTTTCCCTCCCTCTACATCTCCTTTCCCTCACTCTCTCTCTTCTTTACCACTCTCTCACTCCTCTTTCCCACTCTTGCTCTCTGCTTTCAATCTCTCTTCTTTCCGTTTCTCTCTCTTCTCTCCGTTTCTCTCTCTTCTCTGTTTCTCTCTCTTCTTTCTGATTCTCTCTCTTCTTTCTGTTTCTCTCTCTTCTTTCCCTCTCTCCCTTCTTTCCCTCTCTCTCTCTTCTTTTCCTCTCTCTCTCTCTTCTTTTCCACTCTTTCTCATTCTTCTATACCTCTCTCTTTCTCGTGTTTCCCTCTCTCTCTCTCTCCCTCTCTCTCTCCCTTCTTTCCCTCCCTCACTCTCTATCCTATCACCCTTTCTCTCTGTCTCTCCTATCCCTCTCTCTGTCTCTCCTTTTCCTCACTCTCTGTTTCTCCTTTCCCTCACTCTGTCTCTCCTTTCCCTCTCTCTCTGTCTCTCCTTTCCCTCACTCTCTGTTTCTCCTTTCCCTCACTCTCTGTCTCTCCTTTCCCTCACTCTCTGTCTCTCCTTTCCCTCACTCTCTGTCTCTCCTTTCCCTCACTCTCTGTCTCTCCTTTCCCTCACTCTCTGTCTCTCCTTTCCCTCACTCTCTGTCTCTCCTTTCCCTCACTCTCTGTCTCTCCTTTCCCTCTTTCTCTCTCTCTCCTTTCCCTCTCTCTCCTTTCCCTCCCTCTCTCTCCCCTTTCTCTCTCTCTCTCTTCTTCTCCTCTCCCTCTCTCTCTCTTCTTTCCCTCTCTCTCTCTCTTCTTTCCCTCTCTCTCTCTTCTGTCCCTCTCTCTCTCTCTTCTTTCCCTCTCTCTCTCTCTTCTTTCCCTCTCTCTCTTTCTCCTTTCCCTCTCTCTCTCTCTCCTTTCCCTCTCTCACTCTTTTCCCTCTCTCTCTCCTTTCTCTCTCTCTCTTTCTTCTTTCCCTCTCTATCTCTCTCCTTTCCCTCTTTCTCTCTCTTTCTCTCCTTTCCCTCCCTGTCTCTCTCTCCCCTTTCCCTCCCTGTCTCTCTCCCCTTTCCCTCTCTTTCTTTCCCTCTCTCTCTCTTCTTTCCCTCTCTCTCTCTTCTTTCCCCCTCCCTCTCTTCTTTCCCCCTCTCTTCTTTCCCGCTCCCTCTCTCTTCTTTCCCTCTCTCTCTCTTTTTTCCCACTCTCTCTCTTCTTTCCACTTCCCTCTCTCTTCTTTCCCTCTCTCTCTCTCTTCTTTCTCTCTCTCTCTTCTTTCCCTCTCTCTCTCCTTTCCCTCTCTCTCTCTCCTTTCCCTCTCTCTCTCTCTTCTATCTCTCTCTCTCTTTCTTCTTTCCCTCTCTAACTCTCTCCTTTCCCTCTATCTCTCTCTCTCTCTCCTTTCCCTCCCTTTCTCTCTCTCCCCTTTCCCTCTCTCTCTTCTTTCCTTCTCTCTCTCTTCTTTCCCTCTCTCTCTCTTCTTTCCCTCTCTCTTCTTTCCCTCTCCGTCTCTCTTCATTCCCTCTCTCTCTCTCTTTTTTCCCACTCACTCTCTTCTTTCCCTCTCTCTCTCTTCGTTCCCTCCCTCTCTCTCTTCGTTCCCTCTCTCTCTCTCCTTTCCCTCTCTCTCTTTCCTTTCCCCCTCTCTCCTTTCCCTCTGTCGCTCTCCTTTCCCTTTCTCTCTCCCTTTACTATCTCTTTCTTCTTTCACTCGGTCTCCTCTTACACACTCTCCCTCCGTTCTTTCCCTCCCTCTCTCTCTCTCCTTTCCCTCTCTCACGCTCTCTCTCTCCGTTCCCTCCATCCCTCTCTCGCTCTCCTTTACGTCCCTCTCTCGCTCTCCTTTCCCTCCATCTGTCGCTCTCCTTTCCCGCTCCTTCTCTCTCCTTTCCCGCCCCTTCTCTCTCCTTTCCCGCTCCTTCTCTCTCCTTTCCCGCCCCTTCTTTCTCCTTTCCCTCTCTCTCTCTCTCTCTCTCCTTTCCCTCTCTCTCTCTCTCCTCTCCCCCTCTCTGTCCTTTCCCCCTCTCTGCTCCCCTCTCTCTCATTCTCACTCTCCTTTCTTTCATTCTAACTCACCTTTCCCTCGCTCTCTTCGCTCCATTCCCGCTCTCTCTCCTTTCCCTCTCTCTCTCCTTTCCCTCTCTCTCTCTCTCCTTTCCCTCTCTCTCTCTCTCCTTTCCCTCTCTCTCTCTCCTTTCCCCCTCTCTCTCTCCTTTCCCCCTCTCTCTCTCTCTCTCCTTTCCCTCTCTCTCTTCCTTCACTCTCCCTCCCTCTTCTTTCACTCTCTCTCTCTCTTCTTTCCCTCTCTCTCTCTTCTTTCCCTCTGTCTCCCTCTTCTTTCCCTCTCTCTCCCTCTTCTTTCACTCTCTCTCTCTTCTTTCCATCTCTCTCTCTTCTTTCCCTCTCTCTCTCTTCTTTCCCTCTCTCTCTCTCTCCTTTCCCTCTCTCTCTCTCCTTTCCCTCTCTCTCTCTCTTCTATCTCTCTCTCTTTCTTCTTTCCCTCTCTATCTCTCTCCTTTCCCTCTATCTCTCTCTCTCTCTCTCTCCTTTCCCTCCCTTTCTCTCTCTCCCCCTTTCCCTCTCTCTCTTCTTTCCCCCTCTCTCTCTTTCCCTCTCTCTCTCTTCTTTCCCTCTCTCTTCTTTCCCTCTCTCTTCTTTCCCTCTCTCTTCTTTCCCTCTCTCTTCTTTCCCTCTCCCTCTCTCTTCTTTCCCTCTCTCTCTCTCTTTTTTCCCACTCACTCTCTTCCTTCCCTCTCTCTCTCTTCGTTCCCTCCCTCTCTCTCTTCGTTCCCTCTTTCTCTCTCCTTTCCCTCTCTCTCTCTCTCCTTTCCCTCTCTCTCTCTCTCCTTTCCCTCTCTCTCTTTCCTTTCCCCCTCTCTCCTTTCCCTCTGTCGCTCTCCTTTCCCTCTCTCTCTCCCTTTCCTATCTCTCTCTTCTTTCACTCGGTCTCTTCTTACACACTCTCCCTCCGTTCTTTCCCTCCCTCTCTCTCTCTCCTTTCCCTCTCTCACTCTCTCTCTCTCCGTTCCCTCCATCCCTCTCTCGCTCTCCTTTACGTCCCTCTCTCGCTCTCCTTTCCCTCCATCTGTCGCTCTCCTTTCCCGCTCCTTCTCTCTCCTTTCCCGCCCCTTCTCTCTCCTTTCCCACCCCTTCTCTCTCCTTTCCCTCTCTCTCTCCTCTCCCCCTCTCTGTCCTTTCCCCCTCTCTGTCCTTTCCCCCTCTCTGCTCCCCTCTCTCTCATTCTCACTCTCCTTTCTTTCATTCTAACTCACCTTTCCCTCGCTCTCTCGCTCCATTCCCGCTCTCTCTCCTTTCCCTCTCTCTCTCTCCTTTCCCTCTCTCTCTCTCCCTCTCTCTCCTTTCCCCTCTCTCTCTCTCTCCTTTCCCTCTCTCTCTCTTCTTTCACTCTCTCTCCCTCTTCTTTCACTCTCTCTCTCTCTTCTTTCCCTCTCTCTCTCTTCTTTCCCTCTCTCTCTCTTCTTTCCCTCTCTCTCCCTCTTCTTTCACTCTCTCTCTCTCTTCTTTCCCTCTCTCTCTTCTTTCCTTTCCCTCTCTCTCTCTTCTTTCCCTCTCTCTCTCTTCTTTCCCTCTCTCTCTCTTCTTTCCCTCTCTCTCTCTTCTTTCCCTCTCTCTCCCTCTTCTTTCACTCTCTCTCTCTCTTCTTTCCCTCTCTCTCTCTTCTTTCCCTCTCTCTCCCTCTTCTTTCACTCTCTCTCTCTCTTCTTTCCCTCTCTCTCTTCTTTCCCTCTCTCTCTCTCTCCTTTCCCTCTCTCTCTCTTCTTTCCCTCTCTCTCTCTTCTTTCCCTCTCTCTCTCTTCTTTCCCTCTCTCTCTCTTCTTTCCCTCTCTCTCTCTTCTTTCCCTCTCTCTCCCTCTTCTTTCCCTCTCTCTCCCTCTTCTTTCCCTCTCTCTCTCTCTTCTTTCCCTCTCTCTCTTCTTTCCCTCTCTCTCTCTCTCTTCTTTCCCTCTCTCTCTTCTTTCCCTCTCTCTCTCTCTCTTCTTTCCCTCTCTCTCTTCTCTCCCTCTCTCTCTTCTCCTCTTTCTCTCTTTTCTTTCCCTCCCTCTTCTTTCCCTCTTTCTCTCTTCTTTCCCTCTCTTTCCCTTCTTTCTCTCTCTTCTTTACCGCTCTCTCTCTCTTCTTTCCGCCTCTCTCTCTCATTGTTCCCTCTCTCTGTCTCTTCTTTCCCTCTTTCTGTCTCTCTCCTTTCCCTCCCTCTCCTTTCCCTCTCTCTCCTTTCCCTCTCTCTCCTTTCCCACTCTCTCCTTTCCCACTCTCTCCTTTCCCACTCTCTCCTTTCCCACTCTCTCCTTTCCCACTCTCTCCTTTCCCTCTCTCTCTCTTCTCTTCCCCTCTCTCTCTCTATTTTCCCTCCCTCTCTCTCTCTCCTTTCCCTCTCCCTCGCTCTCCTTTCCCGCCGTCTCTCTCTCCTTTCCCACCCGCTCTCTCTACTTTCCCGCCCCCTCTCTCTCCTTTCCTTCCCCCTCTCTCTCCTTTCCTTCCCCCTCTCTTTCCTGTTCTTCCCTCTATCTCTCCTTTCCCTCCCTCTACAACTCCTTTCCCTCCCTCTACATCTCCTTTCCCTCCCTCTACATCTCCTTTCCCTCCCTCTACATCTCCTTTCCCTCCCTCTCTCTCTTCTTTACCACTCTCTCTCTCCTCTTTCCCACTCTTGCTCTCTGCTTTCAATCTCTCTTCTTTCTGTTTCTCTCTCTTCTTTCTGTTTCTCTCTCTTCTTTCCCTCTCTCTCTTCTTTTCCTCTCTCTTACTCTTCGTTTCCTCTCTTTCTCAATCTTCTATCCCTCTCTCTTTCTCGTGTTTCCCCCTCTCTCTCTCCCTCTCTCTCTCCCTTCTTTCCTGCCCTCTCTCTCTATCCTATCACCCTCTCTCTCTGTCTCTGCTTTCTCTCTCTCTCTGTCTCTCCTTTCCCTCTCTCTCTGTCTCTCCTTTCCCTCTCTCTCTGTCTCTCCTTTCCCTCACTCTCAGTCTCTCCTTTCCCTCACTCTCTCTCTCTTCTTTCTCTCTCTCTGTCTGCTTTCCATCTCTATCTCTTTCCCTCTCTCTTCGTCCCCCCTCTGTCTCTCTTCTTTCCCTCTCGCTCTCTTGTTTCCCTCTCATCTTTCTCTGTCTCTCTCTTCTTTAACTCTATCTGTCTCTTCTTTCCCTCTATCTGTCTCTTCTTTCCCTCTATCTCTCTCTTCTTTCCCTCTCTCTCTCTTCTTTCCCTCTCTCTCTCTTCTTTCCCTCTCTCTCTCCTTTCCCTCTCTCTCTCCTTTCCCTCTCTCTCTCCTTTCCCTCTCTCTCTCCTTTCCCTCTCTCTCTCCTTTCCCTCTCTCTCTCCTTTCCCTCTCTCTCTCCTTTCCCTCTCTCTCTCTCTCTCTCCTTTCCCTCTCTCTCTCTCTCCTTTCCCTCTCTCTCTCTTCTTTCTCTCTCTCTCTTTCTTCTTTCCCTCTCTATCTCTCTCCTTTCCCTCTTTCTCTCTCTCTCTCTCCTTTCCCTCCGTCTCTCTCCCCTTTCCCTCTCTCTCTTCTTTCCCTCTCTCTCTCTTCTTTCCCCCTCTCTCTCTTCTTTCCCTCTCTCTCTCTTCTTTCCCTCTCTCTCTCTTCTTTCCCTCTCTCTCTCTTCTTTCCCTCTCTCTCTCTTCTTTCCCTCTCTCTTCTTTCCCTCTCTCTTCTTTCCCTCTCTCTCTCTTTTTTCCCACGCACTCTCTTCTTTCCCTCTCTCTCTCTCTTCGTTTCCTCTCTCTCTCTTCGTTCCCTCTCTCTCTCTCCTTTCCCTCTCTCTCTCTCCTTTCCCTCTCTCTCTCTCCTTTCCCTCTCTCTCTCTCTCTCTTTCCTTTCCCTCTCTCTCCTTTCCCTCTGTCGCTCTCCTTTCCCTCTCTCTCTCCCTTTCCTCTCTCTCTCTTCTTTCACTCGGTCTCTTCTTACACACTCTCCCTCCGTTCTTTCCCTCCCTCTCTCTCTCTCCTTTCCCTCTCCCACTCTCTCTCTCTCCGTTCCCTCCATCCCTCTCTCGCTCTCCTTTACGTCTCTCTCTCGCTCTCCTTTCCCTCCATCTGTCACTCTCCTTTCCCGCTCCTTCTCTCTCCTTTCCCGCCCCTTCTCTCTCCTTTCCCTCTCTCTCTCTCCTTTCCCTCTCTCTCTCTCTCCTTTCCCCCTCTCTGCTCCCCTCTCTCTCATTCTTACTCTCCTTTCTTTCATTCTAACTCACCTTTCCCTCGCTCTCTCGCTCCATTCCCGCTCTCTCTCCTTTCCCTTTCTCTCTCTCTCCTTTCCCTCTCTCTCTCTCCTTTCCCTCTCTCTCTCTCCTTTCCCCCTCTCTCTCTCCTTTCCCCCTCTCTCTCTCCTTCCCCCTCTCTCTCTCTCTCTCCTTTCCCTCTCTCCCTCTTCTTTCACTCTCTCTCTCTTCTTTCCCTCTCTCTCCCTCTTCTTTCACTCTCTCTCTCTTCTTTCCCTCTCTCTCTCTTCTTTCCCTCTCTCTCTCTTCTTTCCCTCTCTCTCTCTTCTTTCCCTCTCTCTCTTCTTTCCCTCTCTCTCTCTCTTCTTTCCTTCTCTCTCTCTTCTTTCCCTCTCTCTCTTCTTTCCCTCTCTCTCTCTCTTCTTTCCCTCTCTCTCTCTCTTCTTTCCCTCTCTCTCTTCTCCTCTTTCTCTCTTTTCTTTCTCTCCCTCTTCTTTCCCCCTTTCTCTCTTCTTTCCCTCTCTTTCCCTTCTTTCTCTCTCTCTCTTCTTTACCGCTCTCTCTCTTCTTTCCGCCTCTCTCTCTCATTGTTCCCTCTCTCTGTCTCTTCTTTCCCTCTCTCTGTCTCTCTCCTTTCCCTCCCTCTCCTTTCCCTCTCTCTCCTTTCCCTCTCTCTCTCTTCTCTTCCCCTCTCTCTCTCTATTTTCCCTCCCTCTCTCGCACTCATTTCCCTCCCTCTCTCTCTCTCCTTTCCCTCTCCCTCCCTCTCCTTTCCCGCCGCCTCTCTCTCCTTTCCCGCCCGCTCTCTCTACTTTCCCGCCCCCTCTCTCTCCTTTCCTTCCCCCTCTCTCTCCTTTCCACCCCCCTCTCTCTCCTTTCCTTCCCCCTCACTCTCCTTTTCTTCCCTCTTCATCTCCTTTCCCTCCCTCTCTCTCTTCTTTACCACACTCTCTCTCCTCTTTCCCACTCTTGCTCTCTGCTTTCAATCTCTCTTCTTTCTGTTTCTCTCTCTTCTTTCCCTCTCTCTCTTCTTTTCCTCTCTCTTACTCTTCTTTTCCTCTCTTTCTCAATCTTCTATCCCTCTCTCTCTCTCCCTCTCTCTCTCCCTTCTTTCCTGCCCTCTCTCTCTATCCTATCACCCTCTCTCTCTGTCTCTCCTTTCCCTCTCTCTCTGTCTCTCCTTTCCCTCACTCTCAGTCTCTCCTTTCCCTCACTCTCTCTCTCTTCTTTCTCTCTCTCTTTCTGCTTTCCATCTCTCTCTCTTTCCCTCTCTCTTCTTCCCCCCTCTGTCTCTCTTCTTTCCCTCTCGCCCTCTTGTTTCCCTCTCATCTTTCACTGTGTCTCTCTTCTTTAACTCTATCTGTCTCTTCTTTCCTTCTATCTCTCTCTTCTTTCCCTCTATCTCTCTCTTCTTTCCCTCTATCTCTCTCTTCTTTCCCTCTATCTCTCACTGCTTTCCCCCTAACTCTCTCCTCTTTCCCTCCATTTTTTCCCTCTCTCTCACTTTATTCCCACTCACTCTTATTTCCCCCCTCTCTTCTTTCCCTCTCTCTCTCTCTTTCCCCCTTCTCTCTCTCCCTCTTCCTTCCCTCCCTTTCTCTCTTTTTTGTCTCTCTCTCTTTTTTCCCTCTCTATCTTTTCCCTCTCTCGCCTCTTTCCCTCCCTCTCTCTTCGTTCCCTCCCTCTCCTTCTTCTTTCCCTCACTCTCTCTCTTCTTTCCCTTACTCACTCTCTCTTCTTCCCCTCCCTCTCTCTTCTTTCCCTCCCTCTCTCTTCTTTCCCTCCCTCTCTCTCTCTTTTTTCCCTCCCTCTCTCTCTCTTTTTTCCCTCCCTCTCTCTCTCTCTCCTTTCCCTCCCTCTCCTTTCCCTCCCTCTCCTTTCCCTCCCTCTCCTTTCCCTCCCTCTCCTTTCCCTCCCTCTCCTTTCCCTCCCTCTCCTTTCCCTCCCTCTCCTTTCCCTCCCTCTCCTTTCCCTCCCTCTCCTTTCCCCTCCCTCTCCTTTCCCACTCTCTCCTTTCCCACTCTCCCTCTTCTTTTCCCTTCTCTCTCTGTTCTTTCCCTCCCTCTCTTCTTTCCCCGTCTCTCTCTTCATTCCCCCTCTCTCGTCTTTCCCCGTCTCTCTCTTCTTTCCCCCCCTCTCTCTCCTTTCACTCACACACTTCTTACACACTCTCTCTCTACTTTCCCTCCCTCTCTCGCACTCATTTCCCTCCCTCTCTCTCTCCTTTCCCTCTCCCTCCCTCTCTTTTCCCCGCCGCCTCTCTCTCCTTCCCGCCCGTTCTCTCTACTTTCCCCGCCCCCTCTCTCCTCTCCAGCCACCTCTCTCTCCTTTCCTTCCCCCTCTCTCTCCTCTCCATCCCTCTATCTCGCCTTTCCCTCCCTCTACATCTCCTTTCCCTCACTCTCTCTCTTCTAAACCACTCTCTCTCTGCTCTTTCCCACTCTTGCTCTCTGCTTTCCATCTCTCTTCTTTCCGTTTCTCTCTCTTCTTTCTGATTCTCTCTCTTCTTTTCCTCTCTCTCTCTTCTTTTCCTCTCTCTCTCACTCTTCTTTTCCACTCTTTCTCATTCTTCTATCCCTCTCTCTTTCTCGTGTTTCCCTCTCTCTCACTCCCTTCTTTCCCTCCCTCACTCTCTATCCTATCACCCTTTCTCTCTGTCTCTCCTATCCCTCTCTCTCTGTCTCTATCCCTCTCTCTCTGTCTCTCCTTTCCCTCACTCTCTGTCTCTCCTTTCCCTCACTCTGTCTCTCCTTTCCCTCTTTCTCTCTCTCTCCTTTCCCTCTCTCTCCTTTCCCTCCCTCTCTCTCCCCTTTCTCTCTCTCTCTCTCTTCTTCTCCTCTCCCTCTCTCTCTTCTTTCCCTCTCTCTCTCTTCTTTCCCTCTCTCTCTCTTCTTTCCCTCTCTCTCTCTATCTTCTTTCCCTCTCTATCTTCTTTCGTTCTCTCTCTCTCTTCTTTCCCTCTCTCTCTTCTTTCCTCTCTCTCTCTTCTTTCCCTCTCTCTCTCTTCTTTCCCTCTCTCTCTCTCTTCTTTCTCTCTCTCTCTCTCTTCTTTCTCTCTCTCTTTCTTCTTTCCCTCTCTATCTCTCTCCTTTCCCTCTTTCTCTCTCTCTTCTTTCCCCCCCTCTCTCTCTTCTTTCCCTCTCTCTCTCTTCTTTCCCTCTCTCTCTCTTCTTTCCCTCTCTCTCTCTCTCTTTCCCTCTCTCTCTTTCCCCCCTCTCTCTCTCTTCTTTCCCTCTCTCTCTCTTCTTTCTCTCTCTCTCTCTTTTCTTTCCCTCTCTCTCCCTCTTCTTTCCCTCTCTCTCTCTTCTTTCCCTCTCTCTTCTTTCCCTCTCTCTCCCTCTTCATTCCCCCCTCTCTCTCTCTCTTCTTTCTCTCTCTCTTTCTTCTTTCACTCTCTATCTCTCTCCTTTCCCTCTTTCTCTCTCTCTCTTTTCCCTCCCTGTCTCTCTCTCCCCTTTCCCTCTCTCTCTTCTTTCCCCCCCTCTCTCTCTTCTTTCCCTCTCTCTCTTTCTTTCCCTCTCTCTCTCTCTTCTTTCCCTCTCTCTCTCTCTTCTTTCCCTCTCTCTCTCTCTTCCTTCTCTCTCTCGCCCTCTTCCTTCTCTCTCTCGCCCTCTTCTTTTCCTCTCTCGCCCTCTTCTTTCCCTCTCTCTCTCTTCTTTCCCTCTCTCTCTCTTCTTTCCCTCTCTCTTCTTTCCCTCTCTCTCCCTCTTCATTCCCTCTCTCTCTCTCTCTGCTTTCTCTCTCTCTTTCTTCTTTCTCTCTCTATCTCTCTCCTTTCCCTCTTTCTCTCTCTCTCTCTCTTTGCCCTCCCTGTCTCTCCCTCCCCTTTCCCTGTCTCGCTCTCCCCTTTCCCTCTCTCCCTTCTTTCCCCCCCTCTCTCTTCTTTCCCTCTCTCTCTCTTCTTTTCCTCTCTCTCTCTCTTCTTTCCCTCTCTCTCTCTTCTTTCCCTCTCTCTCTCTCTTCTTTCCCTCTATCTCTCACTGCTTTCCCCCTAACTCTCTCCTCTTTCCCTCCATTTTTTCCCTCTCTCTCACTTTATTCCCACTCTCTCTTATTCCCTCCTCTCTCTCCCTCTTCCTTCCCTCCCTTTCGCTCTTTTTTGTCTCTCTCTCTTTTTTCCTTCTCTATCTTTTCCCTCTCTCTCCTCTTTCCGTCCCTCTCTCTCTTCGTTCCCTCCCTCTCCTCCCTCTTTCCCTCACTCTCTCTCTTCTTTCCCTTACTCACTCTCTCTTCTTCCCCTCCCTCTCTCTTCTTTCCCTCCCTCTCTCTCTCTTCTTTCCCTCCCTCTCTCTCTCTTTTTTCCCCTCCCTCTCTCTCTCTCTCCTTTCCCTCCCTCTCCTTTCCCTCCCTCTCCTTTCCCACTCTCTCCTTTCCCACTCTCTCCTTTCCCACTCTCTCCTTTCCCACTCTCTCCTTTCCCACTCTCTCCTTTCCCACTCTCTCCTTTCCCACTCTCTCCTTTCCCACTCTCTCCTTTCCCACTCTCTCCTTTCCCACTCTCCCTCTTCTTTCCCTCCCTCTCTTCTTTCCCCGTCTTTCTCTTCTTTCCCCATCTCTCTCTTCTTTCCCCGTCTCTCTCTACTTTCCCCGTATCTCTCTTCTTTCCCCGTCTCTCTCTTCTTTCCCCCTCTCTCTCTCCTTTCACTCACTCACTTCTTACACACTCTCTCTCTACTTTCCCTCCCTCTCTCGCACTCATTTCCCTCCCTCTCTCTCTCCTTTCCCTCTCCCTCCCTCTCTTTCCCGCCGCCTCTCTCTCCTTTCCCGCCCGTTCTCTCTACTTTCCCGCCCCCTCTCTCCTCTCCAGCCACCTCTCTCTCCTTTCCTTCCCCCTCTCTCTCCTCTCCTTCCCTCTATCTCTCCTTTCCCTCCCTCCACATCTCCTTTCCCTCACTCTCTCTCTTTTTTACCACTCTCTCTCTGCTCTTTCCCACTCTTGCTCTCTGCTTTCCATCTCTCTTCTTTACGTTTCTCTCTCTTCTTTCTGATACTCTCTCTTCTTTCCCTCTCTCTCTCTTCTTTCCCTCTCTCTCTCTTTTCCACTCTTTCTCATTCTTCTATCCCTCTCTCTCGTGTTTCCCTCTCTCTCTCTCTCCCTTCTTTCCCTCCCTCACTCTCTATCCTATCACATTTTTTCTCTGTCTCTGCTATCCCTCTCTCTCTGTCTCTCCTTTCCCTCACTCTCTGTCTCTCCTTTCCCCCTTTCTCTCTCTCTCCTTTCCCTCCCTCTCTCTCCCCTTTCTCTCTCTCTCTCTTCTTCTCCTCTCCCTCTCTCTCTTCTTTCCCTCTCTCTCTCTTCTTTCCCCCTCTTTCTCTCTCTTCTTTCCCTCTCTCTCTCTTTCCCTCTCTCTCTCTTCTTTCCCTCTCTCTCACTTCTTTCCCTCTCTCTCACTTCTTTCCCTCTCTATCTTCTTTCCCTCTCTCTCTCTCTTCTTTCCCTCTCTCTCACTTCTTTCCCTCTCTATCTTCTTTCCCTCTCTCTCTCTCTTCGTTCCCTCTCTCTCTCTCCTTTCCCTCTCTCTCTCTTGTTTCCCACTCTCTCTCTTCTTTCCCTCTCTCTCACTCCTTTCCCTCTCTCTCACTCCTTTCCCTCTCTCTCTCTCTTCTTTCCCTCTCTCTCTTCTTTCCCTCTCTCTCTTCTTTCCCTCTCTCTCTCTCCTTTCCCTCTCTCTCTCTTGTTTCCCACTCTCTCTCTCCTTTCCCTCTCTCTCTCTCCTTTCCCTCTCTCTCTCTCCTTTCCCTCTCTCTGACTTGTTTCCCTCTCTCTCTCTCTTCTTTCTCTCCCTCTTTCTTCTTTCCCTCTCTATCTCTCTCCTTTCCCTCTTTCTCTCTCTCTCTTTTCACTCCCGTTCTCTCTCTCCCCTTTCCCTCTCTCTCTTCTTTCCCTCTCTCTCTCTCTTCATTCCCTCTCTCTCTCTCTCTGCTTTCTCTCTCTCTTTCTTCTTTCTCTCTCTATCTCTCTCCTTTCCCTCTTTTTCTCTCTCTCTCTCTCTTTGCCCTCCCTGTCTCTCCCTCCCCTTTCCCTGTCTCGCTCTCCCCTTTCCCTCTCTCCCTTCTTTCCCCCCCTCTCTCTTCTTTCCCTCTCTCTCTCTTCTTTCCCTCTCTCTCTCTTCTTTTCCTCTCTCTCTCTCTTCTTTCCCTCTCTCTCTCTCTTCTTTCCCTCTATCTCTCACTGCTTTCCCCCTAACTCTCTCCTCTTTCCCTCCATTTTTTCCCTCTCTCTCACTTTAATTCCCACTCTCTCTTATTCCCTCCTCTCTCTCTCTTTCCCCTTCTCTCTCTCCCTCTTCCTTCCCTCCCTTTCGCTCTTTTTTGTCTCTCTCTCTTTTTTCCTTCTCTATCTTTTCCCTCTCTCTCCTCTTTCCGTCCCTCTCTCTCTTCGTTCCCTCCCTCTCCTCCTTCTTTCCCTCACTCTCTCTTCTTTCCCTTACTCACTCTCTCTTCTTCCCCTCCCTCTCTCTTCTTTCCCTCCCTCTCTCTCTCTTCTTTCCCTCCCTCTCTCTCTCTTTTTTTCCCTCCCTCTCTCTCTCTCTCCTTTCCCTCCCTATCCTTTCCCTCCCTCTCCTTTCCCTCCCTCTCCTTTCCCACTCTCTCCTTTCCCACTCTCTCCTTTCCCACTCTCTCCTTTCCCACTCTCTCCTTTCCCACTCTCTCCTTTCCCACTCTCCCTCTTCTTTCCCTCCCTCTCTTCTTTCCCCGTCTTTCTCTTCTTTCCCCATCTCTCTCTTCTTTCCCCGTCTCTCTCTACTTTCCCCGTATCTCTCTTCTTTCCCCGTATCTCTCTTCTTTCCCCGTCTCTCTCTTCTTTCCCCCTCTCTCTCTCCTTTCACTCACTCACTTCTTACACACTCTCTCTCTACTTTCCCTCCCTCTCTCGCACTCATTTCCCTCCCTCTCTCTCTCCTTTCCCTCTCCCTCCCTCTCTTTCCCTCTTTCTCTCTTCTTTCCCTTTCTTTCCCTTCTTTCTCTCTCTCTCTTCTTTACCGCTCTCTCTCTTCTTTCCGCCTCTCTCTCTCATTGTTCCCTCTCTCTGTCTCTTCTTTCCCTCTCTCTGTCTCTCTCCTTTCCCTCCCTCTCCTTTCCCTCTCTCTCCTTTCCCACTCTCTCTCTTCTCTTCCCCTCTCTCTCTCTATTTTCCCTCCCTCTCTCGCACTCATTTCCCTCCCTCTCTCTCTCTCCTTTCCCTCTCCCTCCCTCTCCTTTCCCGCCGCCTCTCTCTCCTTTCCCGCCCGCTCTCTCTACTTTCCCGCCCGCTCTCTCTACTTTCCCGCCCCCTCTCTCTCCTTTCCTTCCCCCTCTCTCTCCTTTCCACCCCCCTCTCTCTCCTTTCCTTCCCCCTCACTCTCCTTTTCTTCCCTCTTCATCTCCTTTCCCTCCCTCTCTCTCTTCTTTACCACACTCTCTCTCCTCTTTCCCACTCTTGCTCTCTGCTTTCAATCTCTCTTCTTTCTGTTTCTCTCTCTTCTTTCCCTCTCTCTCTTCTTTTCCTCTCTCTTACTCTTCTTTTCCTCTCTTTCTCAATCTTCTATCCCTCTCTCTCTCTCCCTCTCTCTCTCCCTTCTTTCCTGCCCTCTCTCTCTATCCTATCACCCTCTCTCTCTGTCTCTCCTTTCCCTCTCTCTCTGTCTCTCCTTTCCCTCACTCTCAGTCTCTCCTTTCCCTCACTCTCTCTCTCTTCTTTCTCTCTCTCTTTCTGCTTTCCATCTCTCTCTCTTTCCCTCTCTCTTCTTCCCCCCTCTGTCTCTCTTCTTTCCCTCTCGCCCTCTTGTTTCCCTCTCATCTTTCACTGTGTCTCTCTTCTTTAACTCTATCTGTCTCTTCTTTCCTTCTATCTCTCTCTTCTTTCCCTCTATCTCTCTCTTCTTTCCCTCTATCTCTCTCTTCTTTCCCTCTATCTCTCACTGCTTTCCCCCTAACTCTCTCCTCTTTCCCTCCATTTTTTCCCTCTCTATCACTTTATTCCCACTCACTCTTATTTCCCCCCTCTCTTCTTTCCCTCTCTCTCTCTCTTTCCCCTTCTCTCTCTCCCTCTTCCTTCCCTCCCTTTCTCTCTTTTTTGTCTCTCTCTCTTTTTTCCCTCTCTATCTTTTCCCTCTCTCGCCTCTTTCCCTCCCTCTCTCTTCGTTCCCTCCCTCTCCTTCTTCTTTCCCTCACTCTCTCTCTTCTTTCCCTCACTCTCTCTCTTCTTTCCCTTACTCACTCTCTCTTCTTCCCCTCCCTCTCTCTTCTTTCCCTCCCTCTCTCTCTCTTTTTTCCCTCCCTCTCTCTCTCTTTTTTTCCCTCCCTCTCTCTCTCTCTCCTTTCCCTCCCTCTCCTTTCCCTCCCTCTCCTTTCCCTCCCTCTCCTTTCCCTCCCTCTCCTTTCCCTCCCTCTCCTTTCCCTCCCTCTCCTTTCCCTCCCTCTCCTTTCCCTCCCTCTCCTTTCCCTCCCTCTCCTTTCCCACTCTCTCCTTTCCACTCTCTCCTTTCCCACTCTCCCTCTTCTTTTCCCTTCTCTCTCTGTTCTTTCCCTCCCTCTCTTCTTTCCCCGTCTCTCTCTTCATTCCCCCTCTCTCGTCTTTCCCCGTCTCTCTCTTCTTTCCCCCCCCTCTCTCTCCTTTCACTCACACACTTCTTACACACTCTCTCTCTACTTTCCCTCCCTCTCTCGCACTCATTTCCCTCCCTCTCTCTCTCCTTTCCCTCTCCCTCCCTCTCTTTTCCCGCCGCCTCTCTCTCCTTCCCGCCCGTTCTCTCTACTTTCCCGCCCCCTCTCTCCTCTCCAGCCACCTCTCTCTCCTTTCCTTCCCCCTCTCTCTCCTCTCCATCCCTCTATCTCGCCTTTCCCTCCCTCTACATCTCCTTTCCCTCACTCTCTCTCTTCTAAACCACTCTCTCTCTGCTCTTTCCCACTCTTGCTCTCTGCTTTCCATCTCTCTTCTTTCCGTTTCTCTCTCTTCTTTCTGATTCTCTCTCTTCTTTTCCTCTCTCTCTCTTCTTTTCCTCTCTCTCTCACTCTTCTTTTCCACTCTTTCTCATTCTTCTATCCCTCTCTCTTTCTCGTGTTTCCCTCTCTCTCTCTCCCTTCTTTCCCTCCCTCACTCTCTATCCTATCACCCTTTCTCTCTGTCTCTCCTATCCCTCTCTCTCTGTCTCTATCCCTCTCTCTCTGTCTCTCCTTTCCCTCACTCTCTGTCTCTCCTTTCCCTCACTCTGTCTCTCCTTTCCCTCTTTCTCTCTCTCTCCTTTCCCTCTCTCTCCTTTCCCTCCCTCTCTCTCCCCTTTCTCTCTCTCTCTCTCTTCTCCTCTCCCTCTCTCTCTTCTTTCCCTCTCTCTCTCTTCTTTCCCTCTCTCTCTCTTCTTTCCCTCTCTCTCTCTTCTTTCCCTCTCTCTCTCTATCTTCTTTCCCTCTCTATCTTCTTTCGTTCTCTCTCTCTCTTCTTTCCCTCTCTCTCTTCTTTCCTCTCTCTCTCTTCTTTCCCTCTCTCTCTCTTCTTTCCCTCTCTCTCTCTCTTCTTTCTCTCTCTCTCTCTCTTCTTTCTCTCTCTCTTTCTTCTTTCCCTCTCTATCTCTCTCCTTTCCCTCTTTCTCTCTCTCTTCTTTCCCCCCCTCTCTCTCTTCTTTCCCTCTCTCTCTCTTCTTTCCCTCTCTCTCTCTCTCTTTCCCTCTCT
>JANJGN010005331.1:5000-22500 GCA_026770705.1 Isurus oxyrinchus
TCCCCATGTGGTGTAGGTACACCCACGGCGCTGTTAGGGAGGGAGTTCCAGGATTTTGTCCCGTGTGGTGTAGGTACACCCACGGCGCTGTTAGGGAGGGAGTTCCAGGATTTTGTCTGTGTGGTGTAGGTACACCCACGGCGCTGTTAGGGAGGGAGTTCCAGGATTTTGTCCCTGTGGTGTACGTACACCCACGGCGCTGTTAGGGAGGGAGTTACAGGATTTTGTCCGTGTGGTGTAGGTACACCCCACAGCGCTGTTAGGGAGGGAGTTCCAGGATTTTGTCCCCGTGTGGTGTAGGTACACCCACGGCGCTGTTAGGGAGGGAGTTCCAGGATTTTGTCCCCGTGGTGTAGGTACACCTACGGCGCTGTTAGGGAGGGAGTTCCAGGATTTTGTCCCCGTGTGGTGTAGGTACACCCACGGCGCTGTTAGGGAGGGAGTTCCAGGATTTTGTCCCGTGTGGTGTAGGTACACCCGCGGCGCTGTTAGGGAGGGAGTTCCAGGATCTTGTCCTGTGTGGTGTAGGTACACCCACGGTGCTGTTAGAGAGGGAGTTCCAGGATTTTGTCCCCGTGTGGTGTAGGTACACCCACGGCGCTGTTAGGGAGGGAGTTCCAGGATTTTGTCTGTGTGGTGTAGGTTCACCCACAGCGCTGTTAGGGAGGGAGTTCCAGGATTTTGTCCCTGTGGTGTAGGTACACCCACGGCGCTGTTAGGGAGGGCGTTCCAGGATTTTGTCCCGTGTGGTGTAGGTACACCCACGGCGCTGTTAGGGAGGGAATTCCAGGATTTTGTCCCTGTGGTGTAGGTACACCCATGGCGCTTTTAGGGAGGGAGTTCCAGGATTTTGTCCCGTGTGGTGTAGGTACACCCACGGCGCTGTTAGGGAGGGAGTTCCAGGATTTTGTCCCGTGTGGTGTAGGTACACCCACGGCGCTGTTAGGGAGGGAGTTCCAGGATTTTGTCCCCTGTATGGTGTAGGTACACCCATGGCGCTGTTAAGGAGGGAGTTCCAGGATTTTGTCCCCCGTGTGGTGTAGGTACACCCACGGCGCTGTTAGGGAGGGAGTTCCAGGATTTTGTCCCCCGTGTGGTGTAGGTACACCCATGGTGCTGTTAGGGAGGGAGTTCCAGGATTTTGTCCCCGCGTGGTGTAGGTACACCCACTGCGCTGTTAGGGAGGGAGTTCCAGGATTTTGTCTGTGTGGTGTAGGTACACCCACGGCGCTGTTAGAGAGGGAGTTCCATGATTTTGTCCCGTGTGGTGTAGGTACACCCACGGTGCTGTTAGGGAGGGAGTTCCAGGATTTTGTCCCGTGTGGTGTAGGTACACCCACGGCGCTGTTAGGGAGGGAGTTCCAGGATTTTGTCCCGTGTGGTGTAGGTACACCCACGGCGCTGTTAGGGAGGGTGTTCCAGGATTTTGTCCCGTGTGGTGTAGGTACACCCACGGTGCTGTTAGGGAGGGAGTTCCAGGATTTTGTCCGTGTGGTGTAGGTACACCCACGGCGCTGTTAGGGAGGGAGTTCCAGGATTTTGTCCCCGTCTGGTGTAGGTACACCCACGGCGCTGTTAGGGAGGGAGTTCCAGGATTTTGTCCGTGTGGTGTAGGTACACCCATGGCGCTGTTAGGGAGGGAGTTCCAGGATTTTGTCCCGTGTGGTGTAGGTACACCCCACAGCGCTGTTAGGGAGGGAGTTCCAGGATTTTGTCCCTGTGGTGTAGGTACACCCACGGCGCTGTTAGGGAGGGAGTTCCAGGATTTTGTCCCGTGCGGTGTAGGTACACCCACGGCGCTGTTAGGGAGGGAGTTCCAGGATTTTGTCCCGTGTGGTGTAGGTACACCCACGGCGCTGTTAGGGAGGGAGTTCCAGGATTTTGTCCCTGTGTGGTGTAGGTACACCCACGGCGCTGTTAGGGAGGGAGTTCCAGGATTTTGTCCCCGTGTGGTGTAGGTACACCCACGGCGCTGTTAGGGAGGGAGTTCCAGGATTTTGTCCCTGTGGTGTAGGTACACCCACGGTGCTGTTAGGGAGGGAGTTCCAGGATTTTGTCCGTGTGGTGTAGGTACACCCACGGTGCTGTTAGGGAGGGAGTTCCAGGATTTTGTCCCATGTGGTGTAGGTACACCCACGGCGCTGTTAGCGAGGGAGTTCCAGGATTTTGTCCCCGTGTGGTGTAGGTACACCCACGGCGCCGTTAGGGAGGGAGTTCCAGGATTTTGTCCCCTGTGTGGTGTAGGTACACCCACAGCACTGTTAGGGAGGGAGTTCCAGGATTTTGTCTGTGTGGTGTAGGTACACCCACGGCGCTGTAAGGGAGGGAGTTCCAGGATTTTGTCCCGTGTGGTGTAGGTACACCCACGGCGCTGTTAGGGAGGGAGTTCCAGGATTTTGTCTGTGTGGTGTAGGTACACCCACGGCGCTGTTAGGGATTGAGTTCCAGGATTTTGTCCCTGTGGTGTAGGTACAGCCACGGCGCTGTTAGGGAGGGAGTTCCAGGATTTTGTCCCCGTGTGGTGTAGGTACACCCACAGCGCTGTTAGGGAGGGAGTTCCAGGATTTTGTCTGTGTGGTGTAGGTACACCCACGGCGCTGTTAGGGAGGGAGTTCCAGGATTTTGTCCCCGTGTGGTGTAGGTACACCCACGGCGCTGTTAGGGAGGGAGTTCCAGGATTTTGTCCCCCGTGTGGTGTAGGTACACCCACGGCGCTGTTAGTAGGGAGTTCCAGGATTTTGTCCCGTGTGGTGTAGGTACACCCACGGTGCTGTTAGGGAGGGAGTTCCAGGATTTTGTCCCTGTGGTGTAGGTACACCCACGGCGCTGTTAGGGAGGGAGTTCCAGGATTTTGTCCCCGTGTGGTGTAGGTACGCCCAAGGTGCTGTTAGGGAGGGAGTTCCAGGATTTTGTCCGTGTGGTGTAGGTACACCCACGGCGCTGTTAGGGAGGGAGTTCCAGGATTTTGTCCCTGTGTGGTGTAGGTACACCCACAGCGCTGTTAGGGAGGGAGTTCCAAGATTTTGTCCGTGTGGTGTAGGTACACCCACGGCGCTGTTAGGGAGGGAGTTCCAGGATTTTGTCCCGTGTGGTGTAGGTACACCCACGGCGCTGTTAGGGAGGGAGTTCCAGGATTTTGTCCCGTGTGGTGTAGGTACACCCACAGCGCTGTTAGGGAGGGAGTTCCAGGATTTTGTCCGTGTGGTGTAGGTACACCCACGGTGCTGTTCGGGAGGGTGTTCCAGGATTTTGTCCCCGTGTGGTGTAGGTATACCCACGGCGCTGTTAGGGAGGGAGTTCCAGGATTTTGTCCCGTGTGGTGTAGGTACACCCACGGCGTTGTTAGGGAGGGAGTTCCAGGATTTTGTCACCCGTGTGGTGTAGGTACACCCACGGCGCTGTTAGGGAGGGAGTTCCAGGATTTTGTCCCCGTGTGGTGTAGGTACACCCACGGCGCTGTTAGGGAGGGAGTTCCAGGATTTTGTCCCTGTGGTGTAGGTACAGCCACGGCGCTGTTAGGGAGGGAGTTCCAGGATTTTGTCCCTGTGGTGTAGGTACACCCACGGCGCTGTTAGGGACGGAGTTCCAGGATTTGGTCCCGTGTGCTGTAGGTACACCCACGGCGCTGCTTGGGAGGGAGTTCCAGGATTTTGTCCCTGTGGTGTAGGTACACCCACGGCGCTGTTAGGGAGGGAGTTCCAGGATTTTGTCCCGTGTGGTGTAGGTACACCCACAGCGCTGTTAGGGAGGGAGTTCCAGGATTTTGTCCGTGTGGTGTAGGTACACCCACGGTGCTGTTCGGGAGGGTGTTCCAGGATTTTGTCCCCGTGTGGTGTAGGTATACCCACGGCGCTGTTAGGGAGGGAGTTCCAGGATTTTGTCCCGTGTGGTGTAGGTACACCCACGGCGTTGTTAGGGAGGGAGTTCCAGGATTTTGTCACCCGTGTGGTGTAGGTACACCCACGGCGCTGTTAGGGAGGGAGTTCCAGGATTTTGTCCCCGTGTGGTGTAGGTACACCCACGGCGCTGTTAGGGAGGGAGTTCCAGGATTTTGTCCCTGTGGTGTAGGTACAGCCACGGCGCTGTTAGGGAGGGAGTTCCAGGATTTTGTCCCTGTGGTGTAGGTACACCCACGGCGCTGTTAGGGACGGAGTTCCAGGATTTGGTCCCGTGTGCTGTAGGTACACCCACGGCGCTGCTTGGGAGGGAGTTCCAGGATTTTGTCCCTGTGGTGTAGGTACACCCACGGCGATGTTAGGGAAGGAGTTCCAGGATTTTGTCCTGTGTGGTGTAGGTACACCCACGGCGCTGTTAGGGAGGGAGTTCCAGGATTTAGTCCCGTGTGGTGTAGGTACACCCACGGCGCTGTTAGGGAGGGAGTTCCAGGAATTTGTCCGTGTGGTGTAGGTACACCCACGGCGCTGTTAGGGAGGGAGTTCCAGGAATTTGTCCGTGTGGTGTAGGTACACCCACGGCGCTGTTAGGGAGGGAGTTCCAGGATTTTGTCCATGTGGTGCAGGTACACACACGGCACTGTTAGGGAGGGTGTTCCGGGATTTTGTCCGTGTGGTGTAGGTACACCCACGGCGCTGTTAGGGAGGGAGTTCCAGGATTTTGTCCCGTGTGGTGTAGGTTCACCCACGGCGCTGTTAGGGAGGGAGTTCCAGGATTTTGTCCCGTGTGGTGTAGGTACACCCACGGCGCTGTTAGGGAGGGAGTTCCAGGATTTTTCCCGTGTGGTGTAGGTACACCCACGGCGCTGTTAGGGAGGGAGTTCCAGAATTTTGTCCGTGTGGTGTAGGTACACCCACGGCGCTGTTAGGGAGGTAGTTCCAGGATTTTGTCCCGTGTGGTGTAGGTACACTCACGGCGCTGTTAGGGAGGGAGTTCCAGGATTTTGTCCCGTGTGGTGTAGGTACACCCATGGCGCTGTTAGGGAGGGAGTTCCAGGATTTTGTCCGTGTGGTGTAAGTACACCCACAGTGCTGTTAGGGAGGGAGTTCCAGGATTTTCTCCCGTGTGGTGTAGGTACACCCACGGCGCTGTTAGGGAGGGAGTCCCAGGATTTTGTCTGTGTGGTGTAGGTACACCCACGGCGCTGTTCGGGAGGGAGATCCAGGATTTTGTCCCCGTGTGGTGTAGGTACACCCACGGCGCTGTTAGGGAGGGAGTTCCAGGATTTTGTCCCCGTGTGGTGTAGGTACACCCACAGTGCTGTTAGGGAGGGAGTTCCAGGATTTTGTCCCGTGTGGTGTAGGTACACCCACGGCGCACTTAGGGAGGGAGTTCCAGGATTTTGTCCCCGTGTGGTGTAGGTACACCCACGGCGCTGTTAGGGAGGGAGTTCCAGGATTCAGTCCCGTGTGGTGTAGGTACACCCATGGCGCTGTTAGGGAGGGAGTTCCAGGATTCGGTCCCGTGTGGTGTAGGTACTCCCACGGCGCTGTTAGGGAGGGAGTTCCAGGATTTTGTCTGTGTGGTGTAGGTACACCCACGGCGCTGTTAGGGAGGGAGTTCCAGGATTTTGTCCGTGTGGTGTGGGTACACCCACGGATCGGTAAGGGAGGGAGTTCCAGGATTTTGTCCCCGTGTGGTGTAGGTACACCCACGGCGCTGTTAGGGAGGGAGTTCCAGCATTTTGTCCGTGTGGTGTAGGTACACCCACGGCGCTGTTAGGGAGGGAGTTCCAGGATTTTGTCCGTGTGGTGTAGGTACACCCACGGCGCTGTTAGGGAGGGAGTTCCAGGATTTTGTCCGTGTGGTGTAGGTACACCCATGGCGCTGTTAGGGAGGAAGTTCCACGACTTTGTCCCCGTGTGGTGTCGGTACACCCATGGCTCTGTTAGGGAGGGAGTTCCAGGATTTTGTCCCCCGTGTGGTGTAGGTACACGCACGGCGCTGTTAGGGAGGGAGTTCCAGGATTTTGTCCGTGTGGTGTAGGTACACACACGGCGCTGTTAGGGAGGGAGTTCCAGGATTTTGTCCCGTGTGGTGCAGGTACACCCACGGCGCTGTTAAGGAGGGAGTTCCAGTATTTTGTCCCCGTGTGGTGTAGGTACACCCACGGCGCTGTTAGGGAGGGAGTTCCAGTATTTTGTCCCTTCTGGTGTAGGTACACACAAGGCGCTGTTAGGGAGGGAGTTCCAGGATTTTGTCCCCGTGTGGTGTAGGTACACCCACGGCGCTGTTAGGGAGGGAGTTCCAGGATTTTGTCCGTGTGGTGTAGGTACACACACGGCGCTGTTAGGGAGGGAGTTCCAGGATTTTGTCTGTATGGTGTAGGTACACCCACGGCGCTGTTAGGGAGGGAGTTCCAGGATTTTGTCCGTGTGGTGTAGGTACACCCACGGTGCTGTTAGGGAGGGAGTTCCAGGAATTTGTCCGTGTGGTGTAGGTACACCCACGGCGCTGTTAGGGAGGGAGTTCCAGGATTTTGTCCCATTGGTGTAGGTACACCCACGGCGCTGTTATGGAGGGAGTTCCAGGATTTTGTCCCGTGTGGGGTAGGTACACCCACGGCGCAGTTAGGGAGGGAGTTCCAGGATTATGACCCGTGTGGTGTAGGTACACCCACGGTGCTGTTAGGGAGGAAGTTTCAGCATTTTGTCCCTTGTGGTGTAGGTACACCCACAGTACAGTTAGGGAGGGAGTTCCAGGATTTTTTCCGTGTGGTGTAGGTACACACACGGCGCTGTTAGGGAGGGAGTTCCAGGATTTTGTCCGTATGGTGTAGGTACACCCACGGCGCTGTTAGGGAGGGAGTTCCAGGATTTTGTCCGTGTGGTGTAGGTACACCCACGGCGCTGTTATTGAGGGAGTTCCGGGATTTTGTCCGTGTGGTGTAGGTACACCCACGGTGCTGTTAGGGAGGGAGTTCCTGGATTTTGTCCCGTGTGGTGTAGGTACACCCACGGCGCTGTTATTGAGGGAGTTCCGGGATTTTGTCCGTGTGGTACAGGTACACCCACGGCGCTGTTAGGGAGGGAGTTCCAGGATTTTGTCCCGTGTGGTGTAGGTACACCCACGGCGCTGTTAGGGAGGGAGTTCCAGGATTTTATCCCGTGTGGTGTAGGTACACCCATGGCGCTGTTAGGGAGGGAGTTCCACGATTTTGTCCCCGTGTGATGTAGGTACACCCACGGCGCTGTTAGGGAGGGAGTTCCAGGATTTTGTCTGTATGGTGTAGGTACACCCACGGCGCTTTTAGGGAGGGAGTTCCAGGATTTTGTCCCGTGTGGTGTAGGTACACCCACGGCGCTGTTAGGGAGGGAGTTCCAGGATTTTGTCCGTGTGGTGTAGGTACACCCACGGCGCTGTTAGGGAGGGTGTTCCAGCATTTTGTCCCCGTGTGGCGTAGGTACACCCACGGCGCTGTTAGGGAGAGAGTTCCAGGATTTTGTCCCGTGTGGTGTAGGTACACCCACTGTGCTGTTAGGGAGGGAGTTCCAGGACTTTGTCCCCGTTTGGTGTAGGTACACCCACGGCGCTGTTAGGGAGGGAATTCCAGGATTTTGTCCGTGTGGTGTAGGTGCACCCACGGCGCTGTTAGGGAGGGAGTTCCAGGATTTTGTCTGTGTGGTGTAGGTACACCCACGGCGCTGTTAGGGAGGGAGTTCCAGGATTTTGTCCCGTGTGGTGTAGGTACACCCACGGCGCTGTTAGGGAGGGAGTTCCAGGATTTTGTCCCGTGTGTTGTAGGTACACCCACGGGGCTGTTAGGGAGGGAGTTCCAGGATTTTGTCCCATGTGGTGTAGGTTCACCCACGGCGCTGTTAGGGAGGGAGTTCCAGGATTTTGTCCCGTGTGGTGTAGGTACACCCACGGCGCTGTTAGGGCGGATGTTCCAGGATTTTGTCCCGTGTGGTGTAGGTACACCCACGGCGCTGTTAGGGAGGGAGTTCCAGGATTTTGTCCCCGTGTGGTGTAGGTACACCCACAGCGCTGTTAGGGAGGGAGTTCCAGGATTTTGTCCCCGTGTGTTGTAGGTACACCCACGGCGCTGTTAGGGAGGGAGTTCCAGGATTTTGTCCGTGTGGTGTAGGTACACCCACGGTGCTGTTAGGGAGGGAGTTCCAGGATTTTGTCCGTGTGGTGTAGGTACACCCACGGCGCTGTTAGGGAGGGAGTTCCAGGATTTTGTCCCTGTGTGGTGTAGGTACACCCACAGCGCTGTTAGGGAGGGAGTTCCAAGATTTTGTCCCCGTGTGGTGTAGGTACACCCACGGCGCTGTTAGGGAGGGAGTTCCAGGATTTTGTCCCGTGTGGTGTAGGTACACCCACGGCGCTGTTAGCGAGGGAGTTCCAGGATTTTGTCCCGTGTGGTGTAGGTACACCCACGGCGCTGTTAGGGAGGGAGTTCCAGGATTTTGTCCCTGTGGTGTAGGTACACCCACGGCGCTGTTAGGGAGGGAGTTCCAGGATTTTGTCCTGTGTGGTGTAGGTACACCCACGGCGCTGTTAGGGAGGGAGTTCCAGTATTTTGTCCCTTGTGGTGTAGGTACACACACGGCGCTGTTAGGGAGGGAGTTCCAGGATTTTGTCCCTGTGGTGTAGGTACACCCACGGCGCTGTTAGGGAGGGAGTTCCAGGATTTTGTCCGTGTGGTGTAGTTACACCCACGGCGCTGTTAGGGAGGGAGTTCCAGGATTTTGTCCCCGTGTGGCGTAGGTACACCCACAGTGCTGTTAGGGAGGGAGTTCCAGGATTTTGTCCGTGTGGTGTACGTACACCCACGGCGCTGTTAGGGAGGGAGTTCCAGGATTTTGTCCGTGTGGTGTAGGTACACCCACGGCGCTGTTAGGGAGGGAGTTCCAGGATTTTGTCCCGTGTGGTGTAGGTACACCCACGGCGCAGTTAGGGAGGGAGTTCCAGGATTTTGACCCGTGTGGTGTAGGTCCACCCACGGCGCAGTTAGGGAGGGAGTTCCAAGATTTTGTCCCCGTGTGGTGTAGGTACACCCACGGCGCTGTTAGGGAGGAAGTTTCAGCATTTTGTCCCTTGTGGTGTAGGTACACCCACGGCGCAGTTAGGGAGGGAGTTCCAGGATTTTGTCCGTGTGGTGTAGGTACACCCACGGCGCTGTTAGGGAGGGAGTTCCAGGATTTTGTCCCGTGTGGTGTAGGTACACCCACGGCGCAGTTAGGGAGGGAGTTCCAGGATTTTGACCCGTGTGGTACAGGTACACCCACGGCGCTGTTAGGGAGGGAGTTCCAGGATTTTGTCCCGTGTGGTGTAGGTACACCCACGGCGCTGTTAGGGAGGGAGTTCCAGGATTTTATCCCGTGTGGTGTAGGTACACCCATGGCGCTGTTAGGGAGGGAGTTCCACGATTTTGTCCCCGTGTGATGTAGGTACACCCACGGCGCTGTTAGGGAGGGAGTTCCAGGATTTTGTCTGTATGGTGTAGGTACACCCACGGCGCTTTTAGGGAGGGAGTTCCAGGATTTTGTCCCGTGTGGTGTAGGTACACCCACGGCGCTGTTAGGGAGGGAGTTCCAGGATTTTGTCCGTGTGGTGTAGGTACACCCACGGCGCTGTTAGGGAGGGTGTTCCAGCATTTTGTCCCCGTGTGGCGTAGGTACACCCACGGCGCTGTTAGGGAGAGAGTTCCAGGATTTTGTCCCGTGTGGTGTAGGTACACCCACTGTGCTGTTAGGGAGGGAGTTCCAGGACTTTGTCCCCGTTTGGCGTAGGTACACCCACGGCGCTGTTAGGGAGGGAATTCCAGGATTTTGTCCGTGTGGTGTAGGTGCACCCACGGCGCTGTTAGGGAGGGAGTTCCAGGATTTTGTCTGTGTGGTGTAGGTACACCCACGGCGCTGTTAGGGAGGGAGTTCCAGGATTTTGTCCCGTGTGGTGTAGGTACACCCACGGCGCTGTTAGGGAGGGAGTTCCAGGATTTTGTCCCGTGTGTTGTAGGTACACCCACGGGGCTGTTAGGGAGGGAGTTCCAGGATTTTGTCCCATGTGGTGTAGGTTCACCCACGGCGCTGTTAGGGAGGGAGTTCCAGGATTTTGTCCCGTGTGGTGTAGGTACACCCACGGCGCTGTTAGGGCGGATGTTCCAGGATTTTGTCCCGTGTGGTGTAGGTACACCCACGGCGCTGTTAGGGAGGGAGTTCCAGGATTTTGTCCCCGTGTGGTGTAGGTACACCCACAGCGCTGTTAGGGAGGGAGTTCCAGGATTTTGTCCCCGTGTGTTGTAGGTACACCCACGGCGCTGTTAGGGAGGGAGTTCCAGGATTTTGTCCGTGTGGTGTAGGTACACCCACGGTGCTGTTAGGGAGGGAGTTCCAGGATTTTGTCCGTGTGGTGTAGGTACACCCACGGCGCTGTTAGGGAGGGAGTTCCAGGATTTTGTCCCTGTGTGGTGTAGGTACACCCACAGCGCTGTTAGGGAGGGAGTTCCAAGATTTTGTCCCCGTGTGGTGTAGGTACACCCACGGCGCTGTTAGGGAGGGAGTTCCAGGATTTTGTCCCGTGTGGTGTAGGTACACCCACGGCGCTGTTAGCGAGGGAGTTCCAGGATTTTGTCCCGTGTGGTGTAGGTACACCCACGGCGCTGTTAGGGAGGGAGTTCCAGGATTTTGTCCCTGTGGTGTAGGTACACCCACGGCGCTGTTAGGGAGGGAGTTCCAGGATTTTGTCCTGTGTGGTGTAGGTACACCCACGGCGCTGTTAGGGAGGGAGTTCCAGTATTTTGTCCCTGTGGTGTAGGTACACCCACGGCGCTGTTAGGGAGGGAGTTCCAGGATTTTGTCCGTGTGGTGTAGTTACACCCACGGCGCTGTTAGGGAGGGAGTTCCAGGATTTTGTCCCCGTGTGGCGTAGGTACACCCACAGTGCTGTTAGGGAGGGAGTTCCAGGATTTTGTCCGTGTGGTGTACGTACACCCACGGCGCTGTTAGGGAGGGAGTTCCAGGATTTTGTCCGTGTGGTGTAGGTACACCCACGGCGCTGTTAGGGAGGGAGTTCCAGGATTTTGTCCCGTGTGGTGTAGGTACACCCACGGCGCAGTTAGGGAGGGAGTTCCAGGATTTTGACCCGTGTGGTGTAGGTCCACCCACGGCGCAGTTAGGGAGGGAGTTCCAAGATTTTGTCCCCGTGTGGTGTAGGTACACCCACGGCGCTGTTAGGGAGGAAGTTTCAGCATTTTGTCCCTTGTGGTGTAGGTACACCCACAGTGCAGTTAGGGAGGGAGTTCCAGGATTTTTTCCGTGTGGTGTAGGTACACACACGGCGCTGTTAGGGAGGGAGTTCCAGGATTTTGTCCGTATGGTGTAGGTACACCCACGGCGCTGTTAGGCAGGGAGTTCCAGGATTTTGTCCCGTGTGGTGTAGGTACACCCACGGCGCTGTTAGGGAAGGAGTTCCACGATTTTGTCCCGTGTGGTGTAGGTACACCCACGGCGCTGTTATTGAGGGAGTTCCAGGATTTTGTCCCCGTGTGGTGTAGGTACACCCACGGCGCTGTTAGGGAGGGAGTTCCAGGATTTTGTCCCCGTGTGGTGTAGGTACACCCACGGCGCTGTTAAGGAGGGAGTTCCAGGATTTTGTCCTGTGTGGTGTAGGTACACCCACGGCGCTGTTCGGGAGGGAGTTCCAGGATTTTGTCCCCTGTGTGGTGTAGGTACACCCACGGCGCTGTTAGGGCGGATGTTCCAGGATTTTGTCCCGTGTGGTGTAGGTACACCCACGGCGCTGTTAGGGAGGGAGTTCCAGGATTTTGTCCCCGTGTGGTGTAGGTACACCCACAGCGCTGTTAGGGAGGGAGTTCCAGGATTTTGTCCCCGTGTGGTGTAGGTACACCCACGGCGCTGTTAGGGAGGGAGTTCCAGGATTTTGTCCGTGTGGTGTAGGTACACCCACGGTGCTGTTAGGGAGGGAGTTCCAGGATTTTGTCCGTGTGGTGTAGGTACACCCACGGCGCTGTTAGGGAGGGAGTTCCAGGATTTTGTCCCGTGTGGTGTAGGTACACCCACGGCGCTGTTAGGGAGGGAGTTCCAGGATTTTGTCCCTGTGGTGTAGGTACACCCACGGCGCTGTTAGGGAGGGAGTTCCAGGATTTTGTCCTGTGTGGTGTAGGTACACCCACGGCGCTGTTAGGGAGGGATTTCCAGTATTTTGTCCCTTGTGGTGTAGGTACACACACGGCGCTGTTAGGGAGGGAGTTCCAGGATTTTGTCCCTGTGGTGTAGGTACACCCACGGCACTGTTAGGGAGGGAGTTCCAGGATTTTGTCCGTGTGCTGTAGGTACACCCACGGCGCTGTTAGGGAGGGAGTTCCAGGATTTTGTCCCCGTGTGGCGTAGGTACACCCACGGCGCTGTTAGGGAGGGAGTTCCAGGATTTTGTCCGTTTGGTGTAGGTACACCCACGGCGCTGTTAGGGAGGGAGTTCCAGGATTTTGTCCGTGTGGTGTAGGTACACCCACGGCGCTGTTAGGGAGGGAGTTCCAGGATTTTGTCCCGTGTGGTGTAGGTACACCCACGGCGCAGTTAGGGAGGGAGTTCCAGGATTTTGACCCGTGTGGTGTAGGTCCACCCACGGCGCAGTTAGGGAGGGAGTTCCAAGATTTTGTCCCCGTGTGGTGTAGGTGCACCCACGGCGCTGTTAGGGAGGGAGTTCCAAGATTTTGTCCCCGTGTGGTGTAGGTACACCCACGGCGCTGTTAGGGAGGAAGTTTCAGCATTTTGTCCCTTGTGGTGTAGGTACACCCACAGTGCAGTTAGGGAGGGCGTTCCAGGATTTTTTCCGTGTGGTGTAGGTACACACACGGCGCTGTTAGGGAGGGAGTTCCAGGATTTTGTCCGTATGGTGTAGGTACACCCACGGCGCTGTTAGGCAGGGAGTTCCAGGATTTTGTCCCGTGTTGTGTAGGTACACCCACGGCGCTGTTATTGAGGGAGTTCCGGGATTTTGTCCGTGTGGTACAGGTACACCCACGGCGCTGTTAGGGAGGGAGTTCCAGGATTTTGTCCCTTGTGTTGTAGGTACACCCACGGCGCTGTTAGGGAGGGAGTTCCACGATTTTGTCCCGTGTGGTGTAGGTACACCCACGGCGCTGTTAGGGAGGGAGTTCCAGGATTTTGTCTGTATGGTGTAGGTACACCCACGGCGCTTTTAGGGAGGGCGTTCCAGGATTTTGTCTGTATGGTGTAGGTACAACGATGGCGCTGTTAGGGAGGGAGTTCCAGGAATTTGTCCGTGTGGTGTAGGTACACCCACGGCGCTGTTAGGGAGGGAGTTCCAGGATTTTGTCCATGTGGTGTAGGTACACACACGGCACTGTTAGGGAGGGTGTTCCAGGATTTTGTCCGTGTGGTGTAGGTACACCCACGGCGCTGTTAGGGAGGGAGTTCCAGGATTTTGTCCCGTGTGGTGTAGGTACACCCACAGTGCTGTTAGGGAGGGAGTTCCAGGATTTTGTCCATGTGGTGTAGGTACACACACGGCACTGTTAGGGAGGGTGTTCCAGGATTTTGTCCGTGTGGTGTAGGTACACCCACGGCGCTGTTAGGGAGGGAGTTCCAGGATTTTGTCCCGTGTGGTGTAGGTACACCCACGGCGCTGTTAGGGAGGGAGTTCCAGGATTTTGTCCCGTGTGGTGTAGGTACACCCACAGCGCTGTTAGGGAGGGAGTTCCAGGATTTTGTCCCGTGTGGTGTAGGTACACCCACGGCGCTGTTAGGGAGGGAGTTCCAGGATTTTTCCCGTGTGGTGTAGGTACACCCACGGCGCTGTTAGGGAGGGAGTTCCAGAATTTTGTCCGTGTGGTGTAGGTACACCCACGGCGCTTTTAGGGAGGTAGTTCCAGGATTTTGTCCCGTGTGGTGTAGGTACACTCACGGCGCTGTTAGGGAGGGAGTTCCAGGATTTTGTCCCGTGTGGTGTAGGTACACCCATGGCGCTGTTAGGGAGGGAGTTCCAGGATTTTGTCCCCGTGTGGTGTAGGTACACCCACGGCGCTGTTAGGGAGGGAGTTCCAGGATTCAGTCCCGTGTGGTGTAGGTACACCCATGGCGCTGTTAGGGAGGGAGTTCCAGGATTTTGTCCCGTGTGGTGTAGGTACACCCACGGCGCTGTTAGGGAGGGAGTCCCAGGATTTTGTCTGTGTGGTGTAGGTACACCCACGGCGCTGTTCGGGAGGGAGATCCAGGATTTTGTCCCCGTGTGGTGTAGGTACACCCACGGCGCTGTTAGGGAGGGAGTTCCAGGATTTTGTCCCCGTGTGGTGTAGGTACACCCACAGTGCTGTTAGGGAGGGAGTTCCAGGATTTTGTCCCGTGTGGTGTAGGTACACCCACGGCGCACTTAGGGAGGGAGTTCCAGGATTTTGTCCCCGTGTGGTGTAGGTACTCCCACGGCGCTGTTAGGGAGGGAGTTCCAGGATTCAGTCCCGTGTGGTGTAGGTACACCCATGGCGCTGTTAGGGAGGGAGTTCCAGGATTCGGTCCCGTGTGGTGTAGGTACTCCCACGGCGCTGTTAGGGAGGGAGTTCCAGGATTTTGTCCGTGTGGTGTAGGTACACCCACGGCGCTGTTAGGGAGGGAGTTCCAGGATTTTGTCCCCGTGTGGTGTAGGTACACCCACGGCGCTGTTAGGGAGGGAGTTCCAGGATTTTGTCTGTGTGGTGTAGGTACACCCACGGCGCTGTTAGGGAGTGAGTTCCAGGATTTTGTCCGTGTGGTGTAGGTACACCCACGGATCGGTAAGGGAGGGAGTTCCAGGATTTTGTCCCCGTGTGGTGTAGGTACACCCACGGCGCTGTTAGGGAGGGAGTTCCAGCATTTTGTCCGTGTGGTGTAGGTACACCCACGGTGCTGTTAGGGAGGGAGTTCCAGGATTTTGTCCGTGTGGTGTAGGTACTCCCATGGCGCTGTTAGGGAGGAAGTTCCACGACTTTGTCCCCGTGTGGTGTAGGTACACCCATGGCTCTGTTAGGGAGGGAGTTCCAGGATTTTGTCCCCCGTGTGGTGTAGGTACACGCACGGCGCTGTTAGGGAGGGAGTTCCAGGATTTTGTCCGTGTGGTGTAGGTACACACACGGCGCTGTTAGGGAGGGAGTTCCAGGATTTTGTCCCGTGTGGTGCAGGTACACCCACGGCGCTGTTAAGGAAGGAGTTCCAGGATTTTGTCCCCGTGTGGTGTAGGTACACCCACGGCGCTGTTAGGGAGGGAGTTCCAGTATTTTGTCCCTTCTGGTGTAGGTACACACAAGGCGCTGTTAGGGAGGGAGTTCCAGGATTTTGTCCCCGTGTGGTGTAGGTACACCCACGGCGCTGTTAGGGAGGGAGTTCCAGGATTTTGTCCGTGTGGTGTAGGTACTCCCACGGCGCTGTTAGGGAGGGAGTTCCAGGATTTTGTCCCGTGTGGTGTAGGTACACCCACGGCGCTGTTAGGGAGGGAGTTCCAGGATTTTGTCCCCGTGTGGTGTAGGTACACCCACGGCGCTGTTAGGGAGGGAGTTCCAGGATTTTGTCCCCGTGTGGTGTAGGTACACCCACAGCGCTGTTCGGGAGGGAGTTCCAGGATTTTGTCCCGTGTGTTGTAGGTACACCCACGGCGCTGTTAGGGAGGGAGTTCCAGGATTTTGTCCCGTGTGGTGTAGGTACACCCACGGCGCTATTAGGGAGGGAGTTCCAGGATTTTGTCCGTGTGGTGTAGGTACACCCACGGCGCTGTTAGGGAGGGAGTTCCAGGATTTTGTCCGTGTGGTGTAGGTACACCCACGGCGCTGTTAGGGAGGGAGTTCCAGGATTTTGTCCGTGTGGTGTAGGTACACCCACGGCGCTGTTAGGGAGGGAGTTCCAGGATTTTGTCCGTGTGGTGTAGGTACACCCACGGCGCTGTTAGGGAGGGAGTTCCAGGATTTTGTCCCCTGTGTGGTGTAGGTACACCCACGGCGCTGTTAGGGAGGGAGTTCCAGGATTTTGTCCCCGTGTGGTGTAGGTACACCCACGGCGCTGTTAGGGAGGGAGTTCCAGGATTTTGTCCGTGTGGTGTAGGTACACCCACGGCGCTGTTAGGCAGGGAGTTCCAGGATTTTGTCCGTGTGGTGTAGGTACACCCACGGCGCTGTTAGGGAGGGAGTTCCAGGATTTTGTCCGTGTGGTGTAGGTACACCCACGGCGCTGTTAGGGAGGGAGTTCCAGGATTTTGTCCATGTGGTGTAGGTACACCCACGGCGCTGTTAGGGAGGGAGTTCCAGGATTTTGTCCCTGTGGTGTAGGTACACCCATGGCGCTGTTAGGAGGGAGTTCCAGGATTTTGTCCCCGTGTGGTGTAGGTACACCCACGGCGCTGTTAGGGAGGGAGTTCCAGGATTTTGTCCCGTGTGGTGTAGGTACACCCACGGCGCTGTTAGGGAGGGAGTTCCAGGATTTTGTCCCGTGTGGTGTAGGTACACCCACGGCGCTGTTAGGGAGGGAGTTCCAGAATTTTGTCCCCGTGGTGTAGGTACACCCACGGCGCTGTTAGGGAGGGAGTTCCAGGATTTTGTCCCGTGTGGTGTAGGTACACCCACGGCGCTGTTAGGGAGTGAGTTCCAGGATTTTGTCCCCGTGTGGTGTAGGTACACCCACGGCGCTGTTAGGGAGGGAGTTCCAGGATTTTGTCCCTGTGGTGTAGGTACACGCACGGCGCTGTTAGGGAGGGAGTTCAAGGAATTTGTCCGTGTGGTGTAGGTACACCCGCAGCGCTGTTAGGGAGGGAGTTCCAGGATTTTGTCCGTGTGTTGTAGGTACACCCACGGCGCTGTTAGGGAGGGAGTTCCAGGATTTTGTCCCGTGTGGTGTAGGTACACCCACGGCGCTGTTAGGGAGGGAGTTCCAGGAATTTGTCCGTCTGGTGTATGTACACCCACGGCGCTGTTAGGGAGGGAGTTCCAGGATTTTTCCCGTGTGGTGTAGGTACACCCACAGCGCTGTTAGGGAGGGAGTTCCAGGATTTTGTCCCGTGTGGTGTAGGTACACCCACGGCGCTGTTAGGGAGGGAGTTCCAGGATTTTGTCTGTGTGGTGTAGGTACACCCACGGCGCTGTTAGGGAGGGAGTTCCAGGATTTTGTCCGTGTGGTGTAGGTACACCCACGGCCCTGTTAGGGAGGGATTTCCAGGATTTTGTCCCCCGTGTGGTGTAGGTACACCCACGGCACTGTTAGGGAGGGAGTTCCAGGATTTTGTCCGTGTGGTGTAGGTACACACACGGCGCTGTTAGGGAGGGAGTTCCAGGATTTTGTCTGTATGGTGTAGGTACACCCACGGCGCTGTTAGGGAGGGAGTTCCAGGATTTTGTCCCCATGTGGTGTAGGTACACCCACGGCGCTGTTAGGGAGGGAGTTCCAGGATTTTGTCCCGTGTGGTGTACGTACACCCACGGCGCTGTTAGGGAGGGAGTTCCAGGATTTTGTCCCGTGTGGTGTAGGTACACCCACGGCGCTGTTAGGGAGGGAGTTCCAGGATTTTGTCCCGTGTGGTGTAGGTACACCCACGGCGCTGTTAG
>JANJGN010005332.1:0-23752 GCA_026770705.1 Isurus oxyrinchus
GAGAGGCTGCAGCTCAGACAGTTTCTGGGGATGGAGAGGGTGCAGCTCGGGTAGTTTCTGGCGTTGGAGAGGGTGCAGCTAGGGTAGTTTCTGGGGTTGGAGAGGGTACAGCTCGGGTAGTTTCTGGGGATGGAGAGGCTGGAGCTCGGACAGTTTCTGGTTGGAGAGGGTGCAGCTCGGACCGTTTCTGGGGGTGGAGAGGGTGCAGCACGGGTAGTTTCTGGGGTTGGAGAGGGTGCAGCTCGGAAAGTTTCTGGGGGTGGAGTGGGTGCAGCTCGGGAACTTTCTGGGGATGGAGAGGGTGCAGCTCGGGTAGTTTCTGTGGGTGGAGAGGGTGCAGCTCGGGTAGTTTCTGGGGATGCAGAGGGTGCAGCTCGGGTAGTTTCTGGGGGTGGAGAGGGTGCAGCTCGGGTAGTTTCTGGGGATGCAGTGGGTGCAGCTCGGGTAGTTTCTGGCGATGGAGAGGGTGCAGCTCGGGTAGTTTCTGGGGGTGGTGAGGTTGCAGCTCAGACAGTTTCTGGGGATGGAGAGGGGCAGCTCGGATAGTTTCTGGGGGTGGAAAGTGTGCAGCTCAGGTAGTTTCTGGGGTTGGAGAGGGTGCAGCTCGGGTAGTTTCTGAGATTGGAGAGGGTGCAGCTCGGGTAGTTTCTTGGTTTGGAGAGCGTGCAGCTCGGGTAGTTTCTGGTGTTGGAGAGGGTGCAGCTCAGGTAGTTTCTGGTTTTGGAGAGGGTGCAGCTCGGGTAATTTCTGGGGTTTGAGAGGGTGCATGTCGGGTATTTTCTGGGGATGGCGAGGGTGCAGCTCGGACAGTTTCTGGGTTGGATAGGGTGCAGCTCGGGTATTTTCTGGGGGTGGTGAGGGTGCAGCTCGGGTAGTTTCTGGGGTTGAGAGGCTGCTGCTCGGGTCGTTTCTCGTGTTGGAGAGGGTGCAGCTCAGGTAATTTCTGGAGAGGGTGCAGCTCGGGTACTTTCTGGGGTTGGAGAGGGTGCAGCTCGGGTAGTTTCTGGGGATGGAGCGGGTGCAGCTCGGACAATTTCTGCTGTTGGAGAGGGTGCAGCTCGGGTATTTTCTGGGGATGGAGAGGGTGCAGCTCGGGTATTTTCTGGGGATGTAGAGGGTGCAGCTCGGGTAGTTTCTGGGGATGGTGATGGTGCAGCTCCGGTAGTGTCTGTGGTTGGAGAGGGTGCAGCTCTTGTAGTTTCTGGGTATGGTGAGGGTGCATCTCGGGTAGTTTCTGGGAATGGAGATGGTTCAGCTCAGGTAGTTTCTGGGGGTTGAGAGGGAGCAGCTGCGGTAGTTTCTGGGGTAGGAGAGGGTGCAGCTCGGGCATTTTCAGGGATGGAGAGGGTGCAGCTCAGGTATTTTCTGGTGTCGAGAGGGTGCAGCTCGGGTATTTTCAGGGGATGGAGAGGGTGCAGCTCGGGTATTTTCTGGGGATGTAGAGGGTGCAGCTCGGGTAGTTTCTGGGGTTAGAGAGGGTGCAGCTCGGGTAGTGTCTGTGGTTGGAGAGGGTGCAGCTCATGTAGGTTCTGGGTATGGTGAGGGTGCAGCTCGGGTAGTTTCTGGAAATGGAGATGGTGCAGCTCCGGTAGTTTCTGGGGGTTGAGAGGGAGCAGCTGCGGTAGTTTCTGTTGTTGCAGAGGTTGCAGCTCAGTTAGTTTCTGGGGTTGGAGAGGTTGCAGCTCGGGTAGTTTCTGGGGATGGCGAGGTTGCAGCTCGGACAGTTTCTGGGGTTGGCGAGGGTGCAGATCTGGTATTTTCTGGGGGTGGCAAGGGTGCAGCTCGGGTAGTTTCTGGGGTTGGAGAGGTTGCAGCTCGGGTAGTTTCTGGTGTTGGAGAGGGTGCAGCTCAGGTAGTTTCTGGTGTTGGAGCGGGTGCAGCTCGGGTACTTTCCGGGGTTGGAGAGGCTGCAGCTCGGGTAGTTTCTGGGGATGGAGCGGGTGCAGCTCGGACAGTTTCTGTGGTTGGTGAGGGTGCAGCTCGGGTATTTTCTGGGGTTGTAGAGGGTGCAGCTCGGGTATTTTCTGGGGTTGTAGAGGGTGCAGCTCGGGTAGTTTCTGGGGATGGAGAGGGTGCAGCTCAGGTAGTTTCTGTGGTTGGAGAGGGTGCAGCTCGTGTAGTTTCTGGGTATGGTGAGGGTGCATCTCGGGTAGCTCCTGGTAATGGAGATGCTGCAGCTCCGGTAGTTTCTGGGGGTAGAGAGGGGGCAGCTGCGGTAGTTTCTGCGTTTGGAGAGGGTGCAGCTCCGGTAGTTTCTGGGTTGGAGAGGGTGCAGCTCCGATAGATTCTGGGGGTGGTGAGGGTGCAGCTCGTGTAGTTTCTGAGGGTGGAGAGGGTGCAGCTCGGTTAGTTTCTGGGGGTGGAGAGGGTGCACCTCGTGTAGTTTCTGGGACTGGAGAGGTTGCAGCTCGGGGAGTTTCAGGGGATGGAGAGGCTGCAGCTCAGGTAGTTTCTGGGGATGTAGAGGGTGCAGCTTCGGTAGTTTCTGGGGGTTGAGAGGGTGCAGCTGCGGTAGTTTCTGCATTTGGAGAGGGTGCAGCTCCGGTATTTTCTTGGGGTCGAGAGGGTGCAGCTCGAGTAGTTTCTGGGGGTGGAGAGGGTGCAACTCCGGTAGTTTCTGGGCTTGGAGAGGGTGCAGCTCCGATAGTTTCTGGGGGTGGTGAGGGTGCAGCTCGGGTTGTTTCTGAGGGTGGAGAGGGTGCAGCTCGGGTAGTTTCTGGGGGTGGGGAGGGTGCAGCTCGGGTAGTTTCTGGGGGTGGAGAGGTTGCAGCTCGGGTAGTTTCTGGGGATGGAGAGGGTGCTGCTCGGGTAGTTTCTGGGGATGGAGACGGTGCAGCTCGGGTAGTTTCTGTGGATGGAGAGGGTGCAGCTCGGGTAGTTTCTGGGGATGGAGAGGCTGCAGCTTGGGTAGTTTCTTGGGATGGAGAGGGCGCAGCTCGGGCTGGTTCTTGGGTTGGAGAGAGTGCAGCTCAGGTAGTTTCTGGTGTTGCAGAGGTTGCAGCTCGGGTAGTTTCTGGGGTTGGAGAGGGTGCAGCTCGGGTAGTTTCTGGGGATGGCGAGGGTGCTGCTCGGACAGTTTCTGGGGTTGCGAGGGTGCAGATCGGGTATTTTCTGGGGGTGGTGAGGGTGCAGCTCGGGTAGTTTCTGGGTTTGGAGAGGTTGCAGCTCGGGTAGTTTCTGGTGTTGGAGAGGGTGCAGCTCAGGTGGTTTCTGGTGTTGGAGAGGGTGCAGCTCGGGTACTTTCCGGGGTTGGAGAGGGTGCAGCTCGGGTAGTTTCGGGGGATGGAGAGGGTGCAGCTCGGACAGTTTCTGTGGTTGGTGAGGGTGCAGCTCGGGTATTTTCTGGGGATGGAGAGGGTGCAGCTCGGGTATTTTCTGGGGTTGTAGAGGGTGCAGCTCGGGTAGTTTCTGGGGATGGAGTGGGTGCAGCTCAGGTAGATTCTGTGGTTGGAGAGGGTGCAGCTCGTGTATTTTCTGTGGATGGTGAGGGTGCAGCTCGGGTAGTTTCTGGGAATGGAGATGCTGCATCTCGGTAGGTTCTGCGGGTTGAGAGGGTGCAGCTGCGGTAGTTTCTGCGTTTGGAGAGGGTGCAGCTCCAGTAGTTTCTTGGGGTCCAGAGGGTGCAGCTCGAGTTGTTTCTGGGGGTGGAGAGAGTGCAGCTCCGGTAGTTTCTGGGTTTGGAGAGGGTGCAGCTCCGAAAGTTTCTGGGGGTGGTGAGGGTGCAGCTCGGGAAGTTTCTGAGGCTGGAGGGGGGTGCAGCTCGGGTAGTTTCTGGGGTGGAGAGGGTGCAGCTCAGGTAGTTTCTGGGGTTGGAGAGGATGCAGCTCCGGTAGTTTCTGGGGGTTGAGAGGGTGCAGCTGCGGTAGTTTCTGCGTTTGGAGAGCGTGCAGCTCCGGTAGTTTCTTGGGGTCGAGAGGGTGCAGCTCGAAGAGTTTCTGGGGGTGGAGAGGGTGCAGCTCCGGTAGTTTCTGGGCTTGGAGAGGGTGCAGCTCCGATAGATTCTGGGGGTGGTGAGGGTGCAGCTCGGGTAGTTTCTGAGGGTGGAGAGGGTGCAGCTCGGGTAGTTTCTGGGGGTGGAGAGGGTGCAGCTCCGATAGTTTCTGGGGGTGGTGAGGGTGCAGCTCGGGAGGTTTCTGACGGTGGAGGGGGTGCTGCTCGGGTAGTTTCTGGGGGTGGAGAGGGTGCAGCTCAGGTAGTTTCTGGGGCTGGAGAGGTTGCAGCTCAGGTAGTTTCTGGGGATGGAGAGGCTGCAGCTCAGGTAGTTTCTGGGGATGGAGAGGGTGCAGCTTCGGTAGTTTCTGGGTGTTGAGAGGGTGCAGCTGCGGTAGTTTCTGCATTTGGAGAGGGTGCAGCTACGGTATTTTCTTGGGGTCGAGAGGGTGCAGCTCGAGTAGTTTCTGGGGGTGGGTTGGGTGCAGCTCCGGTAGTTTCTGGGCTTGGAGAGGGTGCAGCTCCGATAGTTTCTGGGGGTGGTGAGGATGCAGCTCGGGTTGTTTCTGAGGGTGGAGAGGGTGCAGCTTGGGTAGTTTCTGGGGGCGGAGAGGGTGCAGCTCGGGTAGTTTCTGGGGGTGGAGAGGTTGCAGCTCGGGTAGTTTCTGGGGATGGAGAGGGGGGTGCTCGGGTAGTTTCTGGGGATGGAGACGGTGCAGCTCGGGTATTTTCTGGACTTGGAGAGGGTGCAGCTTCGGTAGTTTCTGGGGATGGAGAGGCTGCAGCTTGGGTAGTTTCCTGGGATGGAGAGGGTGCAGCTCGGGTAGTTTCTGGGGATGGAGAGGCTGCAGGTCGGGTAGTTTCTGTGGATGGAGAGGGTGCAGCTCGGGTAGTTTCTGGGGATGGAGAGGCTGCAGCTTGGGTAGTTTCTTGGGATGGGGAGGGTGCAGCTCGGGCAGGTTCTTGTGTTGGAGAGGGTGCAGCTCTGGTAGTTTCTGGGGATGGAGAGGCTGCAGCTCAGACAGTTTCTGGGGATGGAGAGGGTGCAGCTCGGGTAGTTTCTGGCGTTGGAGAGGGTGCAGCTCGGGTAGTTTCTGGGGTTGGAGAGGGTACAGCTCGGGTAGTTTCTGGGGATGGAGAGGCTGGAGCTCGGACAGTTTCTGGTTGGAGAGGGTGCAGCTCGGACCGTTTCTGGGGGTGGAGAGGGTGCAGCATGGGTAGTTTCTGGGGTTGGAGAGGGTGCAGCTCGGAAAGTTTCTGGGGGTGGAGTGGGTGCAGCTCGGGAACTTTCTGGGGATGGAGCGGGTGCAGCTCGGGTAGTTTCTGTGGGTGGAGAGGGTGCAGCTCGGGTAGTTTCTGGGGATGCAGAGGGTGCAGCTCGGGTAGTTTCCGGGGGTGGAGAGGGTGCAGCTCGGGTAGTTTCTGGGGATGCAGTGGGTGCAGCTCGGGTAGTTTCTGGCGATGGAGAGGGTGCAGCTCGGGTAGTTTCTGGGGGTGGTGAGGTTGCAGCTCAGACAGTTTCTGGGGATGGAGAGGGGGCAGCTCGGATAGTTTCTGGGGGTGGAAAGTGTGCAGCTCAGGTAGTTTCTGGGGTTGGAGAGGGTGCAGCTCGGGTAGTTTCTGAGATTGGAGAGGGTGCAGCTCGGGTAGTTTCTTGGTTTGGAGAGGGTGCAGCTCGGGTAGTTTCTGTTGTTGGAGAGGGTGCAGCTCAGGTAGTTTCTGGTTTTGGAGAGGGTGCAGCTCGGGTAATTTCTGGGGTTTGAGAGGGTGCATGTCGGGTATTTTCTGGGGATGGCGAGGGTGCAGCTCGGACAGTTTCTGGGGTTGGATAGGGTGCAGCTCGGGTATTTTCTGGGGGTGGTGAGGGTGCAGCTCGGGTAGTTTCTGGGGTTGGAGAGGCTGCTGCTCGGGTCGTTTCTCGTGTTGGAGAGGGTGCAGCTCAGGTAATTTCTGGTGTTGGAGAGGGTGCAGCTCGGGTACTTTCTGGGGTTGGAGAGGGTGCAGCTCGGGTAGTTTCTGGGGATGGAGCGGGTGCAGCTCGGACAATTTCTGCTGTTGGAGAGGGTGCAGCTCGGGTATTTTCTGGGGATGGAGAGGGTGCAGCTCGGGTATTTTCTGGGGATGTAGAGGGTGCAGCTCGGGTAGTTTCTGGGGATGGTGATGGTGCAGCTCCGGTAGTGTCTGTGGTTGGAGAGGGTGCAGCTCTTGTAGTTTCTGGGTATGGTGAGGGTGCATCTCGGGTAGTTTCTGGGAATGGAGATGGTTCAGCTCAGGTAGTTTCTGGGGGTTGAGAGGGAGCAGCTGCGGTAGTTTCTGGGGTAGGAGATGGTGCAGCTCGGGCATTTTCAGGGGATGGAGAGGGTGCAGCTCGGGTATTTTCTGGTGTCGAGAGGGTGCAGCTCGGGTATTTTCAGGGGATGGAGAGGGTGCAGCTCGGGTATTTTCTGGGGATGTAGAGGGTGCAGCTCGGGTAGTTTCTGGGGTTAGAGAGGGTGCAGCTCGGGTAGTGTCTGTGGTTGGAGAGGGTGCAGCTCATGTAGGTTCTGGGTATGGTGAGGGTGCAGCACGGGTAGTGTCTGGAAATGGAGATGGTGCAACTCCGGTAGTTTCTGGGGGTTGAGAGGGAGCAGCTGCGGTAGTTTCTGTTGTTGCAGAGGTTGCAGCTCAGTTAGTTTCTGGGGTTGGAGAGGTTGCAGCTCGGGTAGTTTCTGGGGATGGCGAGGTTGCAGCTCGGACAGTTTCTGGGGTTGGCGAGGGTGCAGATCTGGTATTTTCTGGGGGTGGCAAGGGTGCAGCTCGGGTAGTTTCTGGGGTTGGAGAGGTTGCAGCTCGGGTAGTTTCTGGTGTTGGAGAGGGTGCAGCTCAGGTAGTTTCTGGTGTTGGAGCGGGTGCAGCTCGGGTACTTTCCGGGGTTGGAGAGGCTGCAGCTCGGGTAGTTTCTGGGGATGGAGCGGGTGCAGCTCGGACAGTTTCTGTGGTTGGTGAGGGTGCAGCTCGGGTATTTTCTGGGGTTGTAGAGGGTGCAGCTCGGGTATTTTCTGGGGTTGTAGAGGGTGCAGCTCGGGTAGTTTCTGGGGATGGAGAGGGTGCAGCTCAGGTAGTTTCTGTGGTTGGAGAGGGTGCAGCTCGTGTAGTTTCTGGGTATGGTGAGGGTGCATCTCGGGTAGTTCCTGGTAATGGAGATGCTGCAGCTCCGGTAGTTTCTGGGGGTAGAGAGGGGGCAGCTGCGGTAGTTTCTGCGTTTGGAGAGGGTGCAGCTCCGGTAGTTTCTGGGTTGGAGAGGGTGCAGCTCCGATAGATTCTGGGGGTGGTGAGGGTGCAGCTCGGGTAGTTTCTGAGGGTGGAGAGGGTGCAGCTCGGGTAGTTTCTGGGGGTGGAGAGGGTGCAGCTCCGATTGTTTCTGGGGGTGGTGAGGGTGCAGCTCGGGAAGTTTCTGAGGGTGGAGGCGGTGCTGCTCGGGTAGTTTCTGGAGGTGGAGAGGGTGCAGCTCGCGTAGTTTCTGTGTATGCTTAGGGTGCAGCTCGGTTAGTTTCTGGGAATGGAGATGCTGCAGCTCCGGCAGTTTCTGGGGGTTGAGAGGGTGCAGCTGCGCTAGTTTCTGCGTTTGGAGAGGGTGCAGCTCCGGTAGTTTCTTGGGGTCGAGAGGGTGCAGCTCGAATAGTTTCTGGGGGTGGAGAGGGTGCAGCTCCGGTAGTTTCTGGGTTTGGAGAGGGTGCAGCTCCGATAGATTCTGGGTGTGGTGAGGGTGCAGCTCGGGTAGTTTCTGGGGGTGGAGAGGGTGCAGCTCGTGTAGTTTCTGGGACTGGAGAGGTTGCAGCTCGGGGAGTTTCAGGGGATGGAGAGGCTGCAGCTCAGGTAGTTTCTGGGGATGTAGAGGGTGCAGCTTCGGTAGTTTCTGGGGGTTGAGAGGGTGCAGCTGCGGTAGTTTCTGCATTTGGAGAGGGTGCAGCTCCGGTATTTTCTTGGGGTCGAGAGGGTGCAGCTCGAGTAGTTTCTGGGGGTGGAGAGGGTGCAACTCCGGTAGTTTCTGGGCTTGGAGAGGGTGCAGCTCCGATAGTTTCTGGGGGTGGTGAGGGTGCAGCTCGGGTTGTTTCTGAGGGTGGAGAGGGTGCAGCTCGGGTAGTTTCTGGGGGTGGGGAGGGTGCAGCTCGGGTAGTTTCTGGGGGTGGAGAGGTTGCAGCTCGGGTAGTTTCTGGGGATGGAGAGGGTGCTGCTCGGGTAGTTTCTGGGAATGGAGAGGGTGCAGCTAGGGTAGTTTCTGGGGATGGAGACGGTGCAGCTCGGGTAGTTTCTGGAGATGGAGAGGGTGCAGCTTCGGTAGTTTCTGGTGATGGAGAGGCTGGAGGTCGGGTAGTTTCTGTGGATGGAGAGGGTGCAGCTCGGTTAGTTTCTGGGGGTGGAGAGGGTGCAGCTCGGGTAGTTTCTGGGGATGGAGAGGGTGCAGCTCGGGTAGTTTCTGGGGGTGGAGAGGCTGCAGCTCGGACAGTTTCTGGGGATGGAGAGGCTGCAGCTCGGGTAGTTTCTGGGGGTGGAGAGGCTGCAGCTCGGACAGTTTCTTGGGATGGAGAGGGCGCAGCTCGGGCTGGTTCTTGGGTTGGAGAGGGTGCAGCTTGAGCAGTTTCTGGGGATGGAGAGAGTGCAGCTCGGGTAGTTTCTGGGGTTGGAGAGGGTGCAGCTCCGAAAGATTCTGGGGGTGGTGAGGGCGCAGCTCGGGTAGTTTCTGAGGGTGGAGAGGGTGCAGCTCGGGTAGATTCTGGGGGTGGAGAGCGTGCTGCTCGGGCAGTTTCTGGGTTTGGAGAGGGTGCAGCTCCGATAGTTTCTGGGGGTGGTGAGGGTGCAGCTCGGGTAGTTTCTGGGAGTGGAGAGGGTGCAGCTCGGGTAGTTTGTGGGGATGGAGAGGGTGCAGCTCGGACAGTTTCTGGTGTTGCAGACGATGCAGCTCGGGTAGTTTCTGCTGTTGGAGAGGGTGCAGCTCAGGTAGTTTCTGGTGTTGCAGAGGTTGCAGCTCGGGTAGTTTCTGGGGTTGGAGAGGGTGCAGCTCGGGTAGTTTCTGGGGATGGCGAGGGTGCTGCTCGGACAGTTTCTGGGGTTGCGAGGGTGTAGATCGGGTATTTTCTGGGGGTGGTGAGGGTGCAGCTCGGGTAGTTTCTGGGTTTGGAGAGGTTGCAGCTCGGGTAGTTTCTGGTGTTGGAGAGGGTGCAGCTCAGGTGGTTTCTGGTGTTGGAGAGGGTGCAGCTCGGGTACTTTCCGGGGTTGGAGAGGGTGCAGCTCGGGTAGTTTCTGGGGATCGAGAGGGTGCAGCTCGGACAGTTTCTGTGGTTGGTGAGGGTGCAGCTCGGGTATTTTCTGGGGATGGACAGGGTGCAGCTCGGGTATTTTCTGGGGTTGTAGAGGGTGCAGCTCGGGTTGTTTCTGGGGATGGAGAGGGTGCAGCTCAGGTAGTTTCTGTGGTTGGAGAGGGTGCAGCTCGTGTAGTTTCTGTGGATGGTGAGGGTGCAGCTCGGGTAGTTTCTGGGAATGGAGATGCTGCATCTCCGGTAGTTTCTGGGGGTTGAGAGGGTGCAGCTGCGGTAGTTTCTGCGTTTGGAGAGGCTGCAGCTCCGGTAGTTTCTTGGGGTCCAGAGGGTGCAGCTCAAGATGTTTCTGGGGGTGGAGAGAGTGCAGCTCCGGTAGTTTCTGGGTTTGGAGAGGGAGCAGCTCCGAAAGTTTCTGGGGGTGGTGAGGGTGCAGCTCGGGAAGTTTCTGAGGCTGGAGAGGGTGCAGCTCGGGTAGTTTCTGGGGGTGGAGAGGGTGCAGCTCAGGTAGTTTCTGGGGTTGGAGAGGATGCAGCTCCGGTAGTTTCTGGGGGTTGAGAGGGTGCAGCTGCGGTAGTTTCTGCGTTTGGAGAGCGTGCAGCTCCGGTAGTTTCTTGGGGTCGAGAGGGTGCAGCTCGAAGAGTTTCTGGGGGTGGAGAGGGTGCAGCTCCGGTAGTTTCTGGGCTTGGAGAGGGTGCAGCTCCAATAGATTCTGGGGGTGGTGAGGGTGCAGATCGGGTAGTTGCTGAGGGTGGAGAGGGTGCAGCTCGTGTAGTTTCTGGGGGTGGAGAGTGTGCAGCTCCGATAGTTTCTGGGGGTGGTGAGGGTGCAGCTCGGGAGGTTTCTGACGGTGGAGGGGGTGCTGCTTGGGTAGTTTCTGGGGGTGGAGAGGGTGCAGCTCAGGTAGTTTCTGGGGCTGGAGAGGTTGCAGCTCAGGTAGTTTCTGGGGATGGAGAGGCTGCAGCTCAGGTAGTTTCTGGGGATGGAGAGGGTGCAGCTTCGGTAGTTTCTGGGTGTTGAGAGGGTGCAGCTGCGGTTGTTTCTGCATTTGGAGAGGGTGGAGCTACGGTATTTTCTTGGGGTCGAGAGGGTGCAGCTCGGGTAGTTTCTGGGGGTGGAGAGGGTGCAGCTCCGGTAGTTTCTGGGCTTGGAGAGGGTGCATCTCCGATAGTTTCTGGTGGTGGTGAGGGTGCAGCTCGGGTTGTTTCTGAGGGTGGAGAGGCTGCAGCTTGGGTAGTTTCTGGGGGCGGAGAGGGTGCAGCTCAGGTAGTTTCTGGGGGTGGAGAGGGTGCAGCTCAGGTAGTTTCTGGGGGTGGAGAGGTTGCAGCTCGGGTAGTTTCTGGGGATGGAGAGGGTGCTCGTCGGGCTGGTTCTTGGGTTGGAGAGGGTGCAGCTCGGGCAGTTTCTGGGGATGGAGGGGCTGCAGCTAGGGTAGTTTCTTGGGATGGAGAGGGTGCAGCTCGGGCAGGTTCTTGGGATGGAGAGGGTGCAGCTCGTGTAGTTTCTGGGGATGGAGAGGGTGCAGCTCGGGTAGTTTCTGGGGATGGAGAGGCTGCAGGTCGGGTAGTTTCTGTGGATGGAGAGGCTGCAGCTTGGGTAGTTTCTTGGGATGGAGAGGGTGCAGCTCGGGCTGGTTCTTGGGTTGGAGAGGGTGCAGCTCGGGCAGTTTCTGGGGATGGAGGGGCTGCAGCTAGGGTAGTTTCTTGGGATGGAGAGGGTGCAGCTCGGGCAGGTTCTTGTGTTGGAGAGGGTGCAGCTCAGACAGTTTCTGCGGATGGAGAGGGTGCAGCTCGGGTAGTTTGTGGCGTTGGAGAGGGTACAGCTCGGGTAGTTTCTGGGGATGGAGAGGCTGGAGCTCGGACAGTTTCTGGTTGGAGAGGGTGCAGCTCAGACCGTTTCTGGGGGTGGAGAGGGTGCAGCACGGGTAGTTTCTGGGGTTGGAGAGGGTGCGGCTCGGAAAGTTTCTGGGGGTGGAGTGGGTGCAGCTCGGGAACTTTCTGGGGATGGAGAGGGTGCAGCTCGGGTAGTTTCTGGGGGTGGAGAGGGTGCAGCTCGGGTAGTTTCTGGGGATGCAGAGGGTGCAGCTTGGGTATTTTCTGGGGGTGGAGAGGGTGCAGCTCGGGTAGTTTCTGGGGATGCAGAGGGTGCAGCTGGGGTTGTTACTTGGGGTGGAGAGGGTGCAGCTCGGGTAGTTTCCGGGGATGGAGAGGGTGCAGCTCGGGTAGTTTCTGGGGATGCAGTGGGTGCAGCTCGGGTAGTTTCTGGCGATGGAGAGGGTGCAGCTCGGGTAGTTTCTGGGGGTGGTGAGGTTGCAGCTCAGACAGTTTCTGGGGATGGAGAGGGGGCAGCTCGGGTAGTTTCTGGGGATGGAGAGGGTGCAGCTCAGGTAGTTTCTGGGGTTGGAGAGGGTGCAGCTCGGGTAGTTTCTGGGATTGGAGAGGGTGCAGCTCGGGTAGTTTCTTGGTTTGGAGAGGGTGCAGCTCGGGTAGTTTCTGGTGTTGGAGAGGGTGCAGCTCAGGTAGTTTCTGGTTTTGGAGAGGGTGCAGCTCGGGTATTTTCTGGGGTTTGAGAGGGTGCATCTCGGGTATTTTCTGGGGATGGCGAGGGTGCAGCTCGGACAGTTTCTGGGGTTGGATAGGGTGCAGCTCGGGTATTTTCTGGGCTTGGAGAGGGTGCAGCTCCGATAGTTTCTGGGGGTGGTGAGGGTGCAGCTCGGGAGGTTTCTGACGGTGGAGGGGGTGCTGCTCGGGTAGTTTCTGGGTGGAGAGGGTGCTTCTCGGGTAGTTTCTGAGGATGGAGACGGTGCAGCTCGGGTAGTTTCTGGGGGTGGAGAGGGTGCAGCTCGGGTAGTTTCTGGGGATGCAGAGGGTGCAGCTGGGGTTGTTATTTGGGGTGGAGAGGGTGCAGCTCGGGTAGTTTCCGGGGATGGAGAGGGTGCAGCTCGGGTAGTTTCTGGGGATGCAGTGGGTGCAGCTCGGGTAGTTTCTGGCGATGGAGAGGGTGCAGCTCGGGTAGTTTCTGGGGGTGGTGAGGTTGCAGCTCAGACAGTTTCTGGGGATGGAGAGGGGGCAGCTCGGGTAGTTTCTGGGGGTGGAAGGGGTGCAGCTCAGGTAGTTTCTGGGGTTGGAGAGGGTGCAGCTCGGGTAGTTTCTGGGATTGGAGAGGGTGCAGCTCGGGTAGTTTCTTGGTTTGGAGAGGGTGCAGCTCGGGTAGTTTCTTGGTTTGGAGAGGGTGCAGCTGGGGTATTTTCTGGGGTTTGAGAGGGTGCATCTCGGGTATTTTCTGGGGATGGCGAGGGTGCAGCTCGGACAGTTTCTGGGGTTGGATAGGGTGCAGCTCGGGTATTTTCTGGGGGTGGTGAAGGTGCAGATCGGGTAGTTTCTGGGGTTGGAGAGGTTGCTGCTCGGGTCGTTTCTCGTGTTGGAGAGGGTGCAGCTGAGGTAGTTTCTGGTGTCGAGAGGGTGCAGCTCGGGTATTTTCAGGGGATGGAGAGGGTGCAGCTCGGGTATTTTCTGGGGATGTAGAGGGTGCAGCTCGGGTAGTTTCTGGGGATAGAGAGGGTGCAGCTCGGGTAGTGTCTGTGGTTGGAGAGGGTGCAGCTCATGTAGGTTCTGGGAATGGTGAGGGTGCAGCTCGGGTAGTTTCTGGGAATGGAGATGGTGCAGCTCCGGTTGTTTCTGGGGGTTGAGAGGGAGCAGCTGCGGTAGTTTCTGGGGTTGGAGAGGGTGCAGCTCCGGTAGTTTCTTGGGGTGGAGAGGGTGCAGCTCGGGTAGTTTCTGGGGATGGAGAGGGTGCAGCTCGGACAGTTTCTGGTGTTGGAGATGATGCAGGTCGGGTAGTTTCTGCTGTTGGAGAGGGTGCAGCTCAGGTAGTTTCTGTTGTTGCAGAGGTTGCAGCTCAGTTAGTTTCTGGGGTTGGAGAGGTTGCAGCTCGGGTAGTTTCTGGGGATGGCGAGGTTGCAGCTTGGACAGTTTCTGGGGTTGGCGAGGGTGCAGATCTGGTATTTTCTGGGGGTGGCGAGGGTGCAGCTCGGGTAGTTTCTGGGGTTTTAGAGGTTGCAACTCGGGTAGTTTCTGGTGTTGGAGAGGGTGCAGCTCAGGTAGTTTCTGGTGTTGGAGTGGGTGCAGCTCGGGTACTTTCCGGGGTTGGAGAGGGTGCAGCTCGGGTAGTTTCTGGGGATGGAGCGGGTGCAGCTCGGACAGTTTCTGTGGTTGGTGAGGGTGCAGCTCGGGTATTTTCTGGGGTTGTAGAGGGTGCAGCTCGGGTATTTTCTCGGGTTGTAGAGGTTGCAGCTCAGGTAGTTTCTGCGGTTGGAGAGGGTGCAGCTCGTGTAGTTTCTGGGTATGGTGAGGGTGCAGCTCGGGTAGTTTCTGGTAATGGAGATGCTGCAGCTCCGGTAGTTTCTGGGGGTAGAGAGGGTGCAGCTGCGGTAGTTTCTGCGTTTGGAGAGGGTGCAGCTCCGGTAGTTCCTTGGGGTCGAGAGGGTGCAGCTCGAGTGGTTTTTGGGGGTGGAGAGAGTGCAGCACTGGTAGGTTCTGCGTTTGGAGAGGGTGCAGCTCCGGTAGTTTCTTGGGGTCGAGAGGGTGCAGCTCGAATACGTTCTGGGGGTGGAGAGGGTGCAGCTCCAGTAGTTTCTGGGTTGGAGAGGGTGCAGCTCCGATTGATTCTGGGGGTGGTGAGGGTGCAGCTCGGGTAGTTTCTGAGGGTGGAGAGGGTGCAGCTCGGGTAGTTTCTGGGGGTGGAGAGGGGGCAGCTCCGATAGTTTCTGGGTATGCTGAGGGTGCAGCTCGGGTAGTTTCTGGGAATGGAGATGCTGCAGCTCCGGCAGTTTCTGGGGGTTGAGAGGGTGCAGCTGCGCTAGTTTCTGCGTTTGGAGAGGGTGCAGCTCCGGTAGTTTCTAGGGGTCGAGAGGGTGCAGCTCGAATAGTTTCTGGGGTTGGAGAGGGTGCAGCTCCGGTAGTTTCTGGGTTTGGAGAGGGTGCAGCTCCGATAGATTCTGGGTGTGGTGAGGGTGCAGCTCGGGTAGTTTCTGAGGGTGGAGAGGGTGCAGCTCGGGTAGTTTCTGGGGGTGGAGAGGGTGCAGCTCGTGTAGTTTCTGGGACTGGAGAGGTTGCAGCTCGGGGAGTTTCTGGGGATGGAGAGGCTGCAGCTCAGCTAGTTTCTGGGGATGTAGAGGGTGCAGCTTCGGTAGTTTCTGGGGGTTGAGAGGGTGCAGCTGCGGTAGTTTCTGCGTTTGGAGAGGGTGCAGCTCCGGTATTTTCTTGGGGTCGAGAGGGTGCAGCTCGAGTAGTTTCTGGGGGTGGAGAGGGTGCAACTCCGGTAGTTTCTGGGCTTGGAGAGGGTGCAGCTCCGATAGTTTCTGGGGGTGGAGAGGGTGCAGCTCGGGTAGTTTCTGGGGGTGGAGAGGTTGCAGCTCGGGTAGTTTCTGGGGATGGAGAGGGTGCTGCTCGGGTAGTTTCTGGGGATGGAGACGGTGCAGCTCGGGTAGTTTCTGGAGATGGAGAGGGTGCAGCTTCAGTAGTTTCTGGCGATGGAGAGGCTGGAGGTCGGGTAGTTTCTGTGGATGGAGACGGTGCAGCTCGGGTAGTTTCTGGGGATGGAGAGGCTGCAGCTTGGGTAGTTTCTTGGGATGGAGAGGGCGCAGCTCGGGCTGGTTCTTGGGTTGGAGAGGGTACAGCTTGAGCAGTTTCTGGGGATGGAGGGGCTGCAGCTCGGGTAGTTTCTGGGGTTGGAGAGGGTGCAGCTCCGAAAGATTCTGGGGGTGGTGAGGGTGCAGCTCGGGTAGTTTCTGAGGGTGGAGAGGGTGCAGCTCGGGTAGTTTCTGAGGGTGGAGAGGGTGCAGCTCGAGTAGATTCTTGGGGTGGAGAGCGTGCTGCTCGGGCAGTTTCTGGGGATGGAGAGGGTGCAGCTCGGATAGTTTCTGGGGGTGGTGAGGGTGCAGCTCGGGTAGTTTCTGGGAGTGGAGAGGGTGCAGCTCGGGTAGTTTCTGGGGATGGAGAGGGTGCAGCTCGGACAGTTTCTGGTGTTGCAGACGATGCAGCTCGGGTAGTTTCTGCTGTTGGAGAGGGTGCAGCTCAGGTAGTTTCTGGTGTTGCAGAGGTTGCAGCTCGGGTAGTTTCTGGGGTTGGAGAGGGTGCAGCTCGGGTAGTTTCTGGGGATGGCGAGGGTGCTGCTCGGACAGTTTCTGGGGTTGCGAGGGTGCAGATCGGGTATTTTCTGGGGGTGGTGAGGGTGCAGCTCGGGTAGTTTCGGGGTTTGGAGAGGTTGCAGCTCGGGTAGTTTCTGGTGTTGGAGAGGGTGCAGCTCAGGTGGTTTCTGGTGTTGGAGAGGGTGCAGCTCGGGTACTTTCCGGGGTTGGAGAGGGTGCAGCTCGGGTAGTTTCTGGGGATGGCGAGGGTGCAGCTCGGACAGTTTCTGTGGTTGGTGAGGGTGCAGCTCGGGTATTTTCTGGGGATGGAGAGGGTGCAGCTCGGGTATTTTCTGGGGTTTTAGAGGGTGCAGCTCGGGTAGTTTCTGGGGATGGAGAGGGTGCAGCTAAGGTAGTTTCTGTGGTTGGAGAGGGTGCAGCTCGTGTAGTTTCTGTGGATGGTGAGGGTGCAGCTCGGGTAGTTTCTGCGAATGGAGATGCTGCATCTCCGGTAGTTTCTGGGGGTTGAGAGGGTGCAGCTGCGGTAGTTTCTGCGTTTGGAGAGGGTGCAGCTCCGGTAGTTTCTTGGGGTCCAGAGGGTGCAGCTCGAGTTGTTTCTGGGTGTGGAGAGAGTGCAGCTCCGGTAGTTTCTGGGTTTGGAGAGGGTGCAGCTCCAAAAGTTTCTGGAGGTGGTGAGGGTGCAGCTCGGGAAGTTTCTGAGGCTGGAGGGGGTGCAGCTCGGGTAGTTTCTGGGGGTGGAGAGGGTGCAGCTCAGGTAGTTTCTGGGGTTGGAGAGGATGCCGCTCCGGTAGTTTCTGGGGGTTGAGAGGGTGCAGCTGCGGTAGTTTCTGCGTTTGGAGAGCGTGCAGCTCCGGTAGTTTCTTGGGGTCGAGAGGGTGCAGCTCGAAGAGTTTCTGGGGGTGGAGAGGGTGCAGCTCAGGTAGTTTCTGGGCTTGGAGAGGGTGCAGCTCCGATAGATTCTGGGGGTGGTGAGGGTGCAGCTCGGGTAGTTTCTGAGGGTGGAGAGGGTGCAGCTCGGGTAGCTTCTGGGGGTGGAGAGGGTGCAGCTCCGATAGTTTCTGGGGGTGGTGAGGGTGCAGCTCGGGAGGTTTCTGACGGTGGAGGGGGTGCAGCTCAGGTAGTTTCTGGGGGTGGAGAGGTTGCAGCTCGGGTAGTTTCTGGGGATGGAGAGGGTGCTGCTCGGGTAGTTTCTGGGGATGGAGACGGTGCAGCTCGGGTAGTTTCTGGACTTGGAGAGGGTGCAGCTTCGGTAGTTTCTGGGGATGGAGAGGCTGCAGCTTGGGTAGTTTCTTGGGATGGAGAGGGTGCAGCTCGGGTAGTTTCTGGGGATGGAGAGGGTGCAGCTCGGGTAGTTTCTGGGGATGGAGAGGCTGCAGGTCGGGTAGTTTCTGTAGATGGAGAGGGTGCAGCTCGGGTAGTTTCTGGGGATGGAGAGGCTGCAGCTTGGGTAGATTCTTGGGATGGAGAGGGCGCAGCTCGGGCTGGTTCTTGGGTTGGAGAGGGTGCAGCTCGGGCAGTTTCTGGGGATGCAGAGGGTGCAGCTCGGGTATTTTCTGGGGGTGGAGAGGGTGCAGCTCGGGTAGTTTCTGGGGATGCAGAGGGTGCAGCTGGGGTTGTTACTTGGGGTGGAGAGGGTGCAGCTCGGGTAGTTTCCGGGGATGGAGAGGGTGCAGCTCGGGTAGTTTCTGGGGATGCAGTGGGTGCAGCTCGGGTAGTTTCTGGCGATGGAGAGGGTGCAGCTCGGGTAGTTTCTGGGGGTGGTGAGGTTGCAGCTCAGACAGTTTCTGGGGATGGAGAGGGGGCAGCTCGGGTAGTTTCTGGGGATGGAGAGGGTGCAGCTCAGGTAGTTTCTGGGGTTGGAGAGGGTGCAGCTCGGGTAGTTTCTGGGATTGGAGAGGGTGCAGCTCGGGTAGTTTCTTGGTTTGGAGAGGGTGCAGCTCGGGTAGTTTCTGGTGTTGGAGAGGGTGCAGCTCAGTTAGTTTCTGGTTTTGGAGAGGGTGCAGCTCGGGTATTTTCTGGGGTTTGAGAGGGTGCATCTCGGGTATTTTCTGGGGATGGCGAGGGTGCAGCTCGGACAGTTTCTGGGGTTGGATAGGGTGCAGCTCGGGTATTTTCTGGGCTTGGAGAGGGTGCAGCTCCGATAGTTTCTGGGGGTGGTGAGGGTGCAGCTCGGGAGGTTTCTGACGGTGGAGGGGGTGCTGCTCGGGTAGTTTCTGGGTGGAGAGGGTGCTTCTCGGGTAGTTTCTGAGGATGGAGACGGTGCAGCTCGGGTAGTTTCTGGGGGTGGAGAGGGTGCAGCTCGGGTAGTTTCTGGGGATGCAGAGGGTGCAGCTGGGGTTGTTACTTGGGGTGGAGAGGGTGCAGCTCGGGTAGTTTCCGGGGATGGAGAGGGTGCAGCTCGGGTAGTTTCTGGGGATGCAGTGGGTGCAGCTCGGGTAGTTTCTGGCGATGGAGAGGGTGCAGCTCGGGTAGTTTCTGGGGGTGGTGAGGTTGCAGCTCAGACAGTTTCTGGGGATGGAGAGGGGGCAGCTCGGGTAGTTTCTGGGGGTGGAAGGGGTGCAGCTCAGGTAGTTTCTGGGGTTGGAGAGGGTGCAGCTCGGGTAGTTTCTGGGATTGGAGAGGGTGCAGCTCGGGTAGTTTCTTGGTTTGGAGAGGGTGCAGCTCGGGTAGTTTCTTGGTTTGGAGAGGGTGCAGCTGGGGTATTTTCTGGGGTTTGAGAGGGTGCATCTCGGGTATTTTCTGGGGATGGCGAGGGTGCAGCTCGGACAGTTTCTGGGGTTGGATAGGGTGCAGCTCGGGTATTTTCTGGGGGTGGTGAAGGTGCAGATCGGGTAGTTTCTGGGGTTGGAGAGGTTGCTGCTCGGGTCGTTTCTCGTGTTGGAGAGGGTGCAGCTGAGGTAGTTTCTGGTGTTGGAGAGGGTGCAGCTCGGGTACTTTCTGGGGTTGGAGAGGGTGCAGCTCGGGTAGTTTCTGGGGATGGAGCGGGTGCAGCTCGGACAATTTCTGCTGTTGGAGAGGGTGCAGCCCGGGTATTTTCTGGGGATGGAGAGGGTGCAGCTCGGGTATTTTCTGGGGATGTAGAGGGTGCAGCTCGGGTAGTTTCTGGGGATGGTGATGGTGCAGCTCCGGTAGTATCTGTGGTTGGAGAGGGTGCAGCTCTTGTAGTTTCTGGGTATGGTGAGGGTGCAGCTCGGGTAGTTTCTGGGAATAGAGATGGTGCAGCTCAGGTAGTTTCGGGGGGCTGAGAGGGAGCAGCTGAGGTAGTTTCTGGGGTAGGAGAGGGTGCATCTCGGGCATTTTCAGGGGATGGAGAGGGTGCAGCTCGGGTATTTTCTGGTGTCGAGAGGGTGCAGCTCGGGTATTTTCAGGGGATGGAGAGGGTGCAGCTCGGGTATTTTCTGGGGATGTAGAGGGTGCAGCTCGGGTAGTTTCTGGGGATAGAGAGGGTGCAGCTCGGGTAGTGTCTGTGGTTGGAGAGGGTGCAGCTCATGTAGGTTCTGGGAATGGTGAGGGTGCAGCTCGGGTAGTTTCTGGGAATGGAGATGGTGCAGCTCCGGTTGTTTCTGGGGGTTGAGAGGGAGCAGCTGCGGTAGTTTCTGGGGTTGGAGAGGGTGCAGCTCCGGTAGTTTCTGGGGGTGGAGAGGGTGCAGCTCGGGTAGTTTCTGGGGATGGAGAGGGTGCAGCTCGGACAGTTTCTGGTGTTGGAGATGATGCAGGTCGGGTAGTTTCTGCTGTTGGAGAGGGTGCAGCTCAGGTAGTTTCTGTTGTTGCAGAGGTTGCAGCTCAGTTAGTTTCTGGGGTTGGAGAGGTTGCAGCTCGGGTAGTTTCTGGGGATGGCGAGGTTGCAGCTTGGACAGTTTCTGGGGTTGGCGAGGGTGCAGATCTGGTATTTTCTGGGGGTGGCGAGGGTGCAGCTCGGGTAGTTTCTGGGGTTTTAGAGGTTGCAACTCGGGTAGTTTCTGGTGTTGGAGAGGGTGCAGCTCAGGTAGTTTCTGGTGTTGGAGTGGGTGCAGCTCGGGTACTTTCCGGGGTTGGAGAGGGTGCAGCTCGGGTAGTTTCTGGGGATGGAGCGGGTGCAGCTCGGACAGTTTCTGTGGTTGGTGAGGGTGCAGCTCGGGTATTTTCTGGGGTTGTAGAGGTTGCAGCTCAGGTAGTTTCTGCGGTTGGAGAGGGTGCAGCTCGTGTAGTTTCTGGGTATGGTGAGGGTGCAGCTCGGGTAGTTTCTGGTAATGGAGATGCTGCAGCTCCGGTAGTTTCTGGGGGTAGAGAGGGTGCAGCTGCGGTAGTTTCTGCGTTTGGAGAGGGTGCAGCTCCGGTAGTTCCTTGGGGTCGAGAGGGTGCAGCTCGAGTGGTTTTTGGGGGTGGAGAGAGTGCAGCACTGGTAGGTTCTGCGTTTGGAGAGGGTGCAGCTCCGGTAGTTTCTTGGGGTCGAGAGGGTGCAGCTCGAATACGTTCTGGGGGTGGAGAGGGTGCAGCTCCAGTAGTTTCTGGGTTGGAGAGGGTGCAGCTCCGATTGATTCTGGGGGTGGTGAGGGTGCAGCTCGGGTAGTTTCTGAGGGTGGAGAGGGTGCAGCTCGGGTAGTTTCTGGGGGTGGAGAGGGTGCAGCTCCGATAGTTTCTGGGTATGCTGAGGGTGCAGCTCGGGTAGTTTCTGGGGGTGGAGAGGGTGCAGCTCCGATAGTTTCTGGGTATGCTGAGGGTGCAGCTCGGGTAGTTTCTGGGAATGGAGATGCTGCAGCTCCGGCAGTTTCTGGGGGTTGGGAGGGTGCAGATGCGCTAGTTTCTGCGTTTGGAGAGGGTGCAGCTCGGTAGTTTCTAGGGGTCGAGAGGGTGCAGCTCGAATAGTTTCTGGGGTTGGAGAGGGTGCAGCTCCGGTAGTTTCTGGGTTTGGAGAGGGTGCAGCTCCGATAGATTCTGGGTGTGGTGAGGGTGCAGCTCGGGTAGTTTCTGAGGGTGGAGAGGGTGCAGCTCGGGTAGTTTCTGGGGGTGGAGAGGGTGCAGCTCGTGTAGTTTCTGGGACTGGAGAGGTTGCAGCTCGGGGAGTTTCTGGGGATGGAGAGGCTGCAGCTCAGCTAGTTTCTGGGGATGTAGAGGGTGCAGCTTCGGTAGTTTCTGGGGGTTGAGAGGGTGCAGCTGCGGTAGTTTCTGCGTTTGGAGAGGGTGCAGCTCCGGTATTTTCTTGGGGTCGAGAGGGTGCAGCCTCGAGTAGTTTCTGGGGGTGGAGAGGGTGCAACTCCGGTAGTTTCTGGGCTTGGAGAGGGTGCAGCTCCGATAGTTTCTGGGGGTGGAGAGGGTGCAGCTCGGGTAGTTTCTGGGGGTGGAGAGGTTGCAGCTCGGGTAGTTTCTGGGGATGGAGAGGGTGCTGCTCGGGTAGTTTCTGGGGATGGAGACGGTGCAGCTCGGGTAGTTTCTGGAAATGGAGAGGGTGCAGCTTCAGTAGTTTCTGGCGATGGAGAGGCTGGAGGTCGGGTAGTTTCTGTGGATGGAGACGGTGCAGCTCGGGTAGTTTCTGGGGATGGAGAGGCTGCAGCTTGGGTAGTTTCTTGGGATGGAGAGGGCGCAGCTCGGGCTGGTTCTTGGGTTGGAGAGGGTACAGCTTGAGCAGTTTCTGGGGATGGAGGGGCTGCAGCTCGGGTAGTTTCTGGGGTTGGAGAGGGTGCAGCTCCGAAAGATTCTGGGGTGGTGAGGGTGCAGCTCGGGTAGTTTCTGAGGGTGGAGAGGGTGCAGCTCGGGTAGTTTCTGAGGGTGGAGAGGGTGCAGCTCGAGTAGATTCTGGGGGTGGAGAGCGTGCTGCTCGGGCAGTTTCTGGGGATGGAGAGGGTGCAGCTCGGATAGTTTCTGGGGGTGGTGAGGGTGCAGCTCGGGTAGTTTCTGGGAGTGGAGAGGGTGCAGCTCGGGTAGTTTCTGTGGATGGAGAGGGTGCAGCTCGGACAGTTTCTGGTGTTGCAGACGATGCAGCTCGGGTAGTTTCTGCTGTTGGAGAGGGTGCAGCTCAGGTAGTTTCTGGTGTTGCAGAGGTTGCAGCTCGGGTAGTTTCTGGGGTTGGAGAGGGTGCAGCTCGGGTAGTTTCTGGGGATGGCGAGGGTGCTGCTCGGACAGTTTCTGGGGTTGCGAGGGTGCAGATCGGGTATTTTCTGGGGGTGGTGAGGGTGCAGCTCGGGTAGTTTCGGGGTTTGGAGAGGTTGCAGCTCGGGTAGTTTCTGGTGTTGGAGAGGGTGCAGCTCAGGTGGTTTCTGGTGTTGGAGAGGGTGCAGCTCGGGTACTTTCCGGGGTTGGAGAGGGTGCAGCTCGGGTAGTTTCTGGGGATGGTGAGGGTGCAGCTCGGACAGTTTCTGTGGTTGGTGAGGGTGCAGCTCGGGTATTTTCTGGGGATGGAGAGGGTGCAGCTCGGGTATTTTCTGGGGTTTTAGAGGGTGCAGCTCGGGTAGTTTCTGGGGATGGAGAGGGTGCAGCCAAGGTAGTTTCTGTGGTTGGAGAGGGTGCAGCTCGTGTAGTTTCTGTGGATGGTGAGGGTGCAGCTCGGGTAGTTTCTGCGAATGGAGATGCTGCATCTCCGGTAGTTTCTGGGGGTTGAGAGGGTGCAGCTGCGGTAGTTTCTGCGTTTGGAGAGGGTGCAGCTCCGGTAGTTTCTTGGGGTCCAGAGGGTGCAGCTCGAGTTGTTTCTGGGTGTGGAGAGAGTGCAGCTCCGGTAGTTTCTGGGTTTGGAGAGGGTGCAGCTCCAAAAGTTTCTGGAGGTGGTGAGGGTGCAGCTCGGGAAGTTTCTGAGGCTGGAGGGGGTGCAGCTCGGGTAGTTTCTGGGGGTGGAGAGGGTGCAGCTCAGGTAGTTTCTGGGGTTGGAGAGGATGCCGCTCCGGTAGTTTCTGGGGGTTGAGAGGGTGCAGCTGCGGTAGTTTTCTGCGTTTGGAGAGCGTGCAGCTCCGGTAGTTTCTTGGGGTCGAGAGGGTGCAGCTCGAAGAGTTTCTGGGGGTGGAGAGGGGTGCAGCTCAGGTAGTTTCTGGGCTTGGAGAGGGTGCAGCTCCGATAGATTCTGGGGGTGGTGAGGGTGCAGCTCGGGTAGTTTCTGAGGGTGGAGAGGGTGCAGCTCGGGTAGTTTCTGGGGGTGGAGAGGGTGCAGCTCCGATAGTTTCTGGGGTGGTGAGGGTGCAGCTCGGGAGGTTTCTGACGGTGGAGGGGGTGCAGCTCAGGTAGTTTCTGGGGGTGGAGAGGTTGCAGCTCGGGTAGTTTCTGGGGATGGAGAGGGTGCTGCTCGGGTAGTTTCTGGGGATGGAGACGGTGCAGCTCGGGTAGTTTCTGGACTTGGAGAGGGTGCAGCTTCGGTAGTTTCTGGGGATGGAGAGGCTGCAGCTTGGGTAGTTTCTTGGGATGGAGAGGGTGCAGCTCGGGTAGTTTCTGGGGATGGAGAGGGTGCAGCTCGGGTAGTTTCTGGGGATGGAGAGGCTGCAGGTCGGGTAGTTTCTGTAGATGGAGAGGGTGCAGCTCGGGTAGTTTCTGGGGATGGAGAGGCTGCAGCTTGGGTAGTTTCTTGGGATGGAGAGGGCGCAGCTCGGGCTGGTTCTTGGGTTGGAGAGGGTGCAGCTCGGGCAGTTTCTGGGGATGGAGGGGCTGCAGCTAGGGTAGTTTCTTGGGATGGAGAGGGTGCAGCTCGGGCAGGTTCTTGTGTTGGAGAGGGTGCAGCTCAGGCAGTTTCTGGGGATGGAGAGGGTGCAGCTCGGGTAGTTTCTGGCGTTGGAGAGGGTGCAGCTCGGGTAGTTTCCGGAGTTGGAGAGGGTACAGCTCGGGTAGTTTCTGGGGATGGAGAGGCTGGAGCTCGGACAGTTTCTGGTTGGAGAGGGTGCAGCTCGGACCGTTTCTGGGGGTGGAGAGGGTGCAGCACGGGTAGTTTCTGGGGTTGGAGAGGGTGCAGCTCGGAAAGTTTCTGGGGGTGGAGTGGGTGCAGCTCGGGAACTTTCTGGGGATGGAGAGGGTGCAGCTCGGGTAGTTTCTGGGGGTGGAGAGGGTGCAGCTCGGGTAGTTTCTGGGGATGCAGAGGGTGCAGATCGGGTAGTTTCTGGGGGTGGAGAGGGTGCAGCTCGTGTAGTTTCTGGGGATGCAGAGGGTGCAGCTGGGGTTGCTACTTGGGGTGGAGAGGGTGCAGCTGGGGTAGTTTCCGGGGATGGAGAGGGTGCAGCTCGGGTAGTTTCTGGGGATGCAGTGGGTGCAGCTCGGGTAGTTTCTGGCGATGGAGAGGGTGCAGCTCGGGTAGTTTCTGGGGGTGGTGAGGTTGCAGCTCAGACAGTTTCTGGGGATGGAGAGGGGGCAGCTCGGGTAGTTTCAGGGGGTGGAAAGGGTGCAGCTCAGGTAGTTTCTGGGGTTGGAGAGGGTGCAGCTCGGGTAGTTTCTG
>JANJGN010005333.1:5000-10000 GCA_026770705.1 Isurus oxyrinchus
AACAAAGAAAACGGAACCGACCTTTTGGCGATCGCACGGAAGGAAGCAGCCGGCCAGGCGCGCGTCGCCTTTGCAACTAACACTTTTTTCCATGTTTCTGCACGCACTCTGTGTTCACTCGGGCCTTGTCAAACACTGCGTGCGACCCATGGGGTCTCAGGCACCCTGCCATGTATGCCTGTGAACAGAATTGCTGTTCTTTTCAAAGTGCACCGCCGGGTGACACTTTGTCTTTTTTACATCATTAAGTCACACCAGCCACCAGGTGAAACTTTCAGATTATTTTTGTTCAAAGGAAGCAACAGGTTGGCGCTCGCACGGAAGGAAGCCTGCAGCCGGCGTGCGTCGCCTGCGTTCAACAGGGTTCTGGGCACGCACTTTGGCAACCCAAGGGGACTAATGAACAGACTTTGTGTTTTATTCATCATGAAGGACACCGCCAGGTGACACTTAAGAGAATATTTCTGTTTAGGATATATATACATATATACATCTGTTCATGTCGCCACAAAATTATTGAAACCAGGGTTACCACCGGCCTGGGCCCCGGACGATTTTTCAGACCGACAACATAGCTCGGAAAGCCCGCATAAATTGCACTTACATCGTCATTTTGGACTTCCGAGAGGTCATTGGAAGGTGTTCTATTTGAAATAGTTGACCTTCCTCAAAGTCGCACTTTTTTAGGCATTTTTAAAGTGTGACCGTTGCCTTAAAATGTTCTGAAAATCGTGTCCCCGAAATTCTCCGGGTACCCCGCCAATCCCCCCGGCCAACAATTGCACCCGAGAGGTGGGGCGGTAGCCCTACCGTCCAGGAGGCCTCAAAAGCCCGCAAAGCGCCATTTTGCCGTTTCCTCTTCGGGAGAACCGAAGGGAAATCATTAATGAGCTGGACGAGTACCATGCCAAAAATTGCAACCGACCCAGCCGTCGGGCCGATTCGCTACTCTCAGGGGGAATACCCCCACTGCGAGCCGGGCAAGAGCCTCGGATTCGACGCCATACGCTTCCGTCTGAGCACGGATTTTGTTCTCCCGGGCCCAGGAGACACTTTCCACGGCCGGCGAATGCAATCTGGGGTGCATTTTATTTATTAGTTACTGATTTCTCTTCCAAACTTGCCTCTGCCACAGACTAAGTCCAAATGGTTAATGATTTCTCCGCCACACTTGCCTCGCTGCCAGAGACTAAGTCCAAACGGTTAATGATTTCTCCGCCACACTTGCCTCTCTGCCAGAGACGAAGTCCAAATGGTTAATGATTTCTCCGCCACACTTGCCTCGCTGCCAGAGACTAAGTCCAAATGGTTAATGATTTCTCCACTGCACTTGCCTCTGTGCCAGAGACGAAGTCCAAATGGTTAATGATTTCTGCACCACACTTGCCTCTCTGCCAGAGACTAAGTCCAAACGGTTAATGATTTCTCCGCCACACTTGCCTCGCTGCCAGAGACTAAGTCCAAATGGTTAATGATTTCTGCACCACACTTGCCTCTCTGCCAGAGACGAAGTCCAACGGTTAATGATTTCTCCGCCACACTTGCCTCGCTGCCAGAGACTAAGTCCAAATGGTTAATGATTTCTCCACTGCACTTGCCTCTGTGCCAGAGACGAAGTCCAAATGGTTAATGATTTCTGCACCACACTTGCCTCGCTGCCAGAGACTAAGTCCAAATGGTTAATGATTTCTCCACTGCACTTGCCTCTGTGCCAGAGACGAAGTCCAAATGGTTAATGATTTCTGCACCACACTTGCCTCTCTGCCAGAGACTAAGTCCAAACGGTTAATGATTTCTCCGCCACACTTGCCTCGCTGCCAGAGACTAAGTCCAAATGGTTAATGATTTCTGCACCACACTTGCCTCTCTGCCAGAGACGAAGTCCAAACGGTTAATGATTTCTCCGCCACACTTGCCTCGCTGCCAGAGACGAAGTCCAAATGGTTAATGATTTCTGCACCACACTTGCCTCGCTGCCAGAGACTAAGTCCAAATGGTTAATGATTTCTCCACTGCACTTGCCTCTGTGCCAGAGACGAAGTCCAAATGGTTAATGATTTCTGCACCACACTTGCCTCTCTGCCAGAGACTAAGTCCAAACGGTTAATGATTTCTCCGCCACACTTGCCTCGCTGCCAGAGACTAAGTCCAAATGGTTAATGATTTCTGCACCACACTTGCCTCTCTGCCAGAGACGAAGTCCAAACGGTTAATGATTTCTCCGCCACACTTGCCTCGCTGCCAGAGACGAAGTCCAAATGGTTAATGATTTCTGCACCACACTTGCCTCGCTGCCAGAGACTAAGTCCAAATGGTTAATGATTTCTCCACTGCACTTGCCTCTGTGCCAGAGACGAAGTCCAAATGGTTAATGATTTCTGCACCACACTTGCCTCTCTGCCAGAGACGAAGTCCAAATGGTTAATGATTTCTCAGGGCCACTGTCCCATTGGTTAGCCATTTCTCCAGAGGCTTACCGAGGCCAACCTGCGATATCTCGCGGACCCGGAGGCCCCGTTGCACGTCCTGCACATTCAGTCCGAGGTGCATTGGTTACCCATTTCTCCAGAAGCTTACCGAAGGCACACCGTCACACCTCGCGGGCCCCGAGGCCACTTTCCCCGTTGCGCAAATTCAATCCGAGGTGCATTGCCCTTAGCCGCCTTCTCCGGCCGGCTTCGGGTGCGTTTCCGGGGCTCCGACCGGGGCAAATCCGGTCCCCGGGGCCAGTGGGAGCCGTCCCCGGGCACGCCCGGGCTTCCGGTCGCCGCTTTCCGTGACCGACCGAAAGACGGTAAAAAATGCCGAAAATGGACAAAAATGGCCGACGGCGGGGCCTCCTGGTCGGTTAGGCGGCAGCCTGGATCGGTCCCTGCGGACCTGGAGGCTCGAGACGGCACTCGGAGCTGTCGACCGATTCTCGACTTGCCACCTCCTACCATTCTGCAGATACCCCGCCAACCCCCCCAGCCAGCAAATGCAGCCGAGATGTCGGTCGGTAGTCCAGCCGCCGAGGAGGCCTCGAAAGCCCGCGACACCTCCTTTCGCCGTTTCCCCATCGGGAGAACCGAGGGGAAATCATTATCTAGCTCCGGCAGCCCCCCTCCAACAATTGCAACCCGCCCCGTGGCCGGGCCGATTCGCCCCGCCTAGCGGGAATGCCTCCACCGGGGGGCCCGGCAGAAGCTTCGGATCCGACCTCATGGACTTCCGTCTTGGCACGGATTTCCCTCACACGGGCCCAGGGGCCACTTCCCCCGGCCTTCGGACGCAGCCGGAGGTGCATCGGGCCGAAGCCGCCTTCCCGGCCGGCTTCCGGAGGTTTCCGGGGCAAACTCCGGTCCTCCCGGCGAGGGGGAGCCTTCCCCGTGCACGCCCGGGTGTCAGGCCGCCGCTTTTCTTGACCGGCCGAAAGAGGCGAAAAATGCCGAAAATGACCAAAAATGGCCGACGGCGGGGCCTCCCGGTCGGTTTGGCGGCAGCCTGGGTCGGTCCCTGCAGACCTGGAGGCTCGAGAAGGCACTTGGCGAAGTCGACCCATTCTCGATTTGCCACCTCCTCCTATTCTGCAGATAGCCCGCCAACCTCCACAGCCAGCAAATGCAACCGTCATTCAGGCCGACGACCCTCCGGTAGTCATACCGAGGAAGAGGCACCGAAGCCCCGCCAGGCCTTCCGGATTGCACCCGCTCCCCGACCGGTTCTTTTTCAAAAAAGGGCCCAGGAGCCCGGATTATTTTAGGACGCGCTCGGGACCGCCCTGAGGGACACCGAACACCCAACCTTTCCCCGGGTCGACCCTCCCCGCCTCGGCCACCGGGGGGGGGGTCGAACCGGATCACCGGTTAATGATTTCCCCCTGCTCGGACTCGGCTGTTTCTCAACCGCGCTTGCCCGGCTCGGCCCCCAGCCCCGGCCCCTCACGTGGGGGCCCTGAATACGCCCCCCGGCAGCCATCTTGGCCCGCCGGCCCGGTATTTCAGGCCGTTTCGACCCTTCCCTGCCCGCTGGCTGACTGGTTCACCATGTCCCCATTCTGCGCTTAGACTTTTCAGCTGCTCGGGATGCCGGCTGATGACGGCTCCCGTACGACCGGGCGGGCGGCTCCAACTACCGGCCGGCTGCCCGGCCTGCTAACCCGTTAAGCATTTCCCCGTCCTGCACACATTCCCTGGACCTGCTGGTGTGTTCTGCAGCTAACTGCACCCCTACGACCGGGCGGGAGGCTATGATTACTGGTCGGGCTGCCCTGCCAGGTAACCGCTTAACCGATTCCCCGTTTGGTACTGAGTCCCTGGACCTGCTGGTGTGTTCTGCAGTTAACTGCACCCCTATGACCGGGCGGGAGGCTGTAATTACCGGCCGGCAGCCCTGCCTGCTAACTGGCTGCCCGTGTCCCCATTCTGTCCTTAGTCCTTGGACCTGCTGGTGTGTTCTGCAGCTAACTGCACCCCTATGGCAGGCCGGCATCCCTGCCTGCTGACCGGCTGCCCGTGTCCTCATTCTGTACTTAGTCCTTGGACCTGCTGGTGTGTTCTGCAGCTAACTGCACCCCTATGACCGGGCGGGAGGCTGTAATTACCGGCCGGCAGCCCTGCCTGCTGACCGGCTGCCCGTGTCCTCATTCTGTACTTAGTCCGTGGACCTGCTGGTGTGTTCTGCAGCTGACTGCGCCTCTATTACCCGGCGGGAGGCTATAATTACCGGTCGGCTGCCTTGTCTGCTAACTGGTTCACAGGTTCCCCTGTGCCGTACATATCCCGTGGACCAGCGGCTGTGTTCTGCAGCTCAGCGCACCTTTACTACCATGCCGAAAGCCCTGAATAATGGCCGGCTACCCTGCCTGCTAACCGGTAAACCATTTGCCGCAAACCTAACCCCAGCCCTAAGCCTAACCGCTAACCCTAACCCGAACCCCGAGCCAAAAATAAACTAGCCTTGTCCCCTTCCCCGACACGAACACCCAGCCAAGCCCCTAACTCTAACCCTACCCCTGACAC
>JANJGN010005333.1:22500-23741 GCA_026770705.1 Isurus oxyrinchus
AAAGCCCGCATAAATTGCACTTACATCGTCATTTTGGACTTCCGAGAGGTCATTGGAAGGTGTTCTATTTGAAATAGTTGACCTTCCTCAAAGTCGCACTTTTTTAGGCATTTTTAAAGTGTGACCGTTGCCTTAAAATGTTCTGAAAATCGTGTCCCCGAAATTCTCCGGGTACCCCGCCAATCCCCCCGGCCAACAATTGCACCCGAGAGGTGGGGCGGTAGCCCTACCGTCCAGGAGGCCTCAAAAGCCCGCAAAGCGCCATTTTGCCGTTTCCTCTTCGGGAGAACCGAAGGGAAATCATTAATGAGCTGGACGAGTACCATGCCAAAAATTGCAACCGACCCAGCCGTCGGGCCGATTCGCTACTCTCAGGGGGAATACCCCCACTGCGAGCCGGGCAAGAGCCTCGGATTCGACGCCATATACGCTTCCGTCTGAGCACGGATTTTGTTCTCCCGGGCCCAGGAGACACTTTCCACGGCCGGCGAATGCAATCTGGGGTGCATTTTATTTATTAGTTACTGATTTCTCTTCCAAACTTGCCTCTGCCACAGACTAAGTCCAAATGGTTAATGATTTCTCCGCCACACTTGCCTCGCTGCCAGAGACTAAGTCCAAACGGTTAATGATTTCTCCGCCACACTTGCCTCTCTGCCAGAGACGAAGTCCAAATGGTTAATGATTTCTCCGCCACACTTGCCTCGCTGCCAGAGACTAAGTCCAAATGGTTAATGATTTCTCCACTGCACTTGCCTCTGTGCCAGAGACGAAGTCCAAATGGTTAATGATTTCTGCACCACACTTGCCTCTCTGCCAGAGACTAAGTCCAAACGGTTAATGATTTCTCCGCCACACTTGCCTCGCTGCCAGAGACTAAGTCCAAATGGTTAATGATTTCTGCACCACACTTGCCTCTCTGCCAGAGACGAAGTCCAAACGGTTAATGATTTCTCCGCCACACTTGCCTCGCTGCCAGAGACTAAGTCCAAATGGTTAATGATTTCTCCACTGCACTTGCCTCTGTGCCAGAGACGAAGTCCAAATGGTTAATGATTTCTGCACCACACTTGCCTCGCTGCCAGAGACTAAGTCCAAATGGTTAATGATTTCTCCACTGCACTTGCCTCTGTGCCAGAGACGAAGTCCAAATGGTTAATGATTTCTGCACCACACTTGCCTCTCTGCCAGAGACTAAGTCCAAACGGTTAATGATTTCTCCGCCACACTTGCCTCGCTGC
>JANJGN010005334.1:0-7500 GCA_026770705.1 Isurus oxyrinchus
GGCGGGGCAGGCAGATGGGGGTCCAGACCTCGCCCGCCTGGAAGGACGAGGAGCGGCCAGCAGGTTGAAGAGCAGGTGCAGGTCGACGGGGTCCAGGCGCGAGTCCTCGATGACCGCCCGCTCCTGCACGATGGCCACCAGCTGGCCCCGTGCCACCAGGATGGAGAAGACCAGGTTGGGCGTGACGGCCTTCTGCAGGATCTGGCTGACCGCCTCGCGGAGGGAGGAGGCCAGGGGGACGCACTGCACGGCGCCCAGCAGGAAGCTGGGGTCCGAGTCCATGTGGCGCAGGAGGTTGTCCAGGATCTTCTCGGAGCCTGCCAGCAGGCGCCGGAGGTCGTAGTTCTTCTTGCGCTCGAAGATGCGGGTGACGGTCACCTGGGTCAGCATGCTGATGATCTGGTAGTAGACGTAGAGGAGCTCGCGGCAAAGCTGCTCCTCCGATTGCCGGCTCCGGGACACCGACACCAGCACCAGGGGGCCCTGCTGGCTGAACACCACCTTGTAGTCGTCTGAAAGGCGAAAGGTGAAAGGTTAAAGGTTACGGCCGGGGAGAAACATGCCCCTGACCTGATTTAGCGAGGCGGGGGGGGGGGGGCTGGTCCCCGCCCGGTGAGGGTGAGCAAAAACACAAAAGCGTCAGGGGTTGGGGGGGTGGGGGGGAGAAACCCAGCCGGTTCGGCAGTAAGTGAACCCCAGACGCTCACTGCCCACCGGGTGGAAGTGTTTCACCTCACGCGTCCCCTCCAATCCTCCGACCAGTCGCCTCAAACCTGTGCCCCCTGGTAACCGACCCCTCAGCTGGGGGGGGGGGGGGGGGCGCGTGGGGGGCAGGGGGGGGGAAGAACAGGTCCTTCCCGTCGACGCCCCTATCTGGGCCACCTCATAGTTTTGTGCACCTCAGTTACGTCACCCCCCTCCCCTCCTCAGCCTCCTCTGTCCTCAGGAAAATCACCGCAGCCTATCCAACACCGCCACACCCCCCCACCCACCTCCCCCCGCCCCCCTCCCTCATAGCTCCGATTTTCCAGCCCTGGCAGCATTCTTACAAATCTCCTCTTTCCAAAGCAACGATGTCCTTCCTGTAAAGTGGCGACCAGAAACCCTGCACAAAATTCCAGCTGGGGCCTAACCAGCGTTGCATACAGCTCCAGCATCACGTCCCTGCTTTTGTGTTCAATACCTCGCCCAATAAAAAAGGAAAGCATACCATGGGCTCTCTTGACCACCTTCTCCACCTGTCCTGCCACCTTCAGGGACCCATGGACATGTCAATGTCACGTCCGGCCTCTTCCCATTAAGAGGAGAGTATAAAACAGTTTAACACAAATCAATTCATGTGTAACTAGCGAGGAAAACCTCTTATGAAACATATCAGGTTCTGAGAGGGGGGGGGTGGGTATTGACAGGGTGGATGCTGAGAGGAGGTTCCCCCCACCCCCCCCTCTTGTGGGGGGGGTGGGGGGGGATCTAGAACGAGGTGGGGAGGGGGGAGGGGGGCACGGTTTCAGAATGAGGGGTCTCCCTTATTGAAGACGGAGACGAGGAGGAATTTCTTCTCTCAGAGGGTGGTCAGTCTGTGGACTTCCCCCCCCTCCGACAGCAGCAGGGGCCGGGTCAGTGAATACTCCGGAGACAGAGGTGGATAGATTCTTGACTATCAAGGGGGTGGATAGGTTATTTGGTGAGTAGGCGGGAAAAGTGGAGTTGCGGCCAGTACCGGATCAGCCACGATCTTATTGAATGAGGGAAGAGGCTCGAGGGCCCAAATGGCCTCCTCCTGCTCCAATTCATACGAACACTGCTTGGCTACAAACAATCAAGATATCATTATCTCACTGGGCGTAGGCAATAGGCCACAAACTAGTCAGGGGGGACGTAGAGGAACAAATTTGCCAAGAAATTAGAGAGAGGCATGAGAACGTACAGCGTACTTAAAATGGTGGGCTTTAATTATCTGAACGTGGATTGGGATAGCGGTAGTGTAATGGGCAGAGAGAGGTGGGTGGTTGGGGGGGGGGGGCGTTTTCTGGAGCGTGTTGAGGAGAGTTTTCTACAGCAGTACGTGTCCAGTCCAACGAGGAAGGAGGTATTGCTGGGCCTGGCTCTTGGAAATGAGGTGGGCCAAGTGGATTGAGTAGGAGAACGCTCAGAGGGTACCGGCCAATAGATCATAAGATCTAGGCTGGCCACGGGTTCCTTTTCACGTTTAACTGCCGGTGTCTACTCCCGCTCTCCCTTTGGCTACGGGGTAAAGGACAGCGAGTTAGGGATAATCGATCAGAGGGAAACCAGTTTCAGCGGGGTGAGAACAGATCTGGCACAGGCTGTCAGTATCTAAGATCGGCGGCAAAAGCGGACCAGGACAGCCCGTGGCTGTCAAAGAGGGAGGTGGTTCAGGCACAGTCAAGGTAGAATCCCACAAGCGGGAAGGTAAAGCGAGTAAGATGAGATGGGGCAAAATAAAAAGGGATGGCTGTCGGGTGGATAGTCGAGGTGAAAACCAGGATGAATATCTGAGGGCAGGTGAAAAAGGAATTAAGAGGAGGAAAGGGAGAGTGTGAGTAGAGACCGGCAGTTAAGCATGAAAAGGAACCCAAGATTCTTCCACAGTGCTAGAGAAAATGAGGGGGCTTTTGGAAACGACACACCGGGACAAGTTTGCGTTCATTAAAGAAAGCGGGCATAGACTCACGGGGCAAATCGTGTCCATTAACTTCTGATGGGAGGGTGGATGAGGGTTAAACTGTTGAGGGGCTGCCAAAAGACGGTAAACTGATAGACTTGCCAGCAAGCTCAGAGCCCACGGAATAAAAGGGACAGGGGCAGCACGGAGACAAAATTCGTGGAGTACCAGGAAACAGAGAAGTGGTGAACGGTTAATTTGCAGCTGGGAAGGGAGACAGTGGGGTTACTCAGGAGGGGGGAGGGCATGGTACTAGGTCCGTTGCCTTTCTTGATCGATATCTTCAACTTAGACCTGGGTGCACAGGGCATAATTTCAAAATGTGTGGATTACACGAAGTTTGGAAGTATTGTGGGGAGGGTAGTGATCAACTTCAAGAGGACATGGGCAGGCTGGTGGAATGGGGGCACATGCTGCAGATGAAAATTAATGCAGAGAAATATAAAGTGATTCATTTTAGTACAAAGAACATGGTAGGAAGACAACATAAAACAAAGGGTACAATTCCAAAGGGGGTGCAGGGGCAGAGGGAGCTGGGGGTATATGTGAATAAATCATTGAAGGTTGAGAGAGTGGGTAATAAAGCATCCAGTATCCTGGGCTTTATTTAAATAGCGGCATGGAGTACAAGAGCAAGGAGGTTATGTTAAACCTGTATAAATCACTGGTTCAGCCCCAACTGGAGTATTGTGTCCTGTTCTAGACACCGTACTTTAGGAAGGATGTGAAGGCTATAGACAGAGAGAAAGAGAGAGCAGAAAAGATTCACGAGAATGGTTTCAGGGATGAGGGGACTTCAGTTCCGTGGGTAGATTGGAGAAGTTGGGAGTGTCCTCCTTGGAGAAGAGAAGGTCAAAAGGAGATTTGTTCAAAATTATAGGATGTCAAGACAGAACTCAGTACAGTCCAGTCTGTAACTCCCTCCCGGGTATCTGTTATTCTACATGTAAAACCCCCCGAACCCCTCGATTAGATTCCAGTCTGTAACTCACTCCCGGGTATCTGTTATTCTATATATAAACCCCCTGAACCCCTCGATTAGATTCCAGTCTGTAACTCGCTCCCGGGTATCTGTTGTTCTATATATAAATCACCCCGAACCCCTCGATTAGAATCCAGTCTGTAACTCACTCCCGGGTATCTGTTATTCTACATATAAAACCCACCCCGAACCCCTCGATTACAGTCCAGTCTGTAACTCATTCCCGGTTATCTGTTATTCTACATATATAAACCCCCCGAACCCCTCGATTAGATTCCAGTCTGTAACTCAGTCCCGGGTATCTGTTATTCTACATATAAAACCCACCCCGAACCCCGCGATTAGATTCCAGTCTGTAACTCACTCCCGGGTGTCTGTTATTCTATATATAAACCCCCCGAACCCCTCGATTAGATTCCAGTCTGTAACTCACTCCCGGGTATCTGTTATTCTATATATAAACCCCCTCGAACCCCTCGATTAGATTCCAGTCTGTAACTCACTCCCGGGTATCTGTTATTCTATATATAAACCACCCCGAACACCTCGATTAGATTCCAGTCTGTAACTCACTCACAGGTATCTGTTATTCTACATATAAAACCCACCCCGATCCCCTTGATTAGATTCCAGTCTGTAACTCACTCCCGGGTATCTGTTATTCTATATATAAACAACCGTAAACCCTTCGATTAGATTCCAGTCTGTAACTCACACCCGAGTATCTGTTATTCTATATATAAACCCCCCGAACCCCTCGATTAGATTCCAGTCTGTAACTCAATACAGGGGATCTGTTACTCTATATATAAACCCCCTGTACCCCTCGATTAGATTCCAGTCTGTAACTCACTCCCGGGTATCTGTTACTCTATATATAAACACCCTGTACCCCTCTATTAGATTCCAGTCTGTAACTCACTCCCGGGTATCTGTTACTCTATATATAAACACCCTGTACCCCTCGATTAGATTCCAGTCTGTAACTCACTCCCGAGTATCTGTTACTCTATATATAAACCCCACTGAACCCCTCGATTAGATTCCAGTCTGTAACTCACTCCCAGGTATCTGTTATTCTATATAAAACACCCCGAACCCCTTGATTAGATTCCAGTCTGTAACTCACTCCCGGAAATCTGTTATTCTATATATAAACCCCCCGAACTCCACGATTAGATTCCAGTCTGTAACTCACTCCCGGGTATCTGTTATTCTATATATAAACCCCCCGAACCCCTCGATTAGATTCCAGTCTGTAACTCACTCCCGGGTATCTGTTTTTCTATATATAAACCCCACCGAACCCCTCGATTAGATTCCAGTCTGTAACTCACTCCAGGGTATCTGTTATTCTACATATAAACCCCCCCGAACCCCTCGATTAGATTCCAGTCTGTAACTCACTCCCAGGTATCAATTATTCTATATATAAACCCCCCGAACCCCTTGATTAGATTCCAGTCTGTAACTCACTCCCGGGTATCTGTTATTCTATATATAAACCCCCCCGAACCCCTCGATTGGATTCCAGTCTGTAACTCACTCCCGGGTATCTGTTATTCTATATATAAACCACCCCGAACCCCTTGATTGGATTCCAGTCTGTAACTCACTCCCGGGTATCTGTTATTCTATATATAAACCCCACCGAACCCCTCGATTAGATTCCAGGGTGTAACTCACTCCCGGGTATCTGTTATTCTTTATATAAACCACCCCGAACCCCTCGATGAGATTCAGTCTGTAACTCACTCCCGGGTATCTGTTATTCTATATATAAACCCCCCGAACCCCTCCATTAGATTCCAGTCTGCAACTCACTCCCGGGTATCTGTTATTCTATATATAAACCCCGCCGAACCCCTCGATTAGATTCCAGTCTGTAACTCACTCCCGGGTATCTGTTATTCTATATGTAAACCACCCCGAACCCCTTGATTGGATTCCAGTCTGTAACTCACTCCCGGGTATCTGTTATTCTATATATAAACCCCACCGAACCCCTCGATTAGATTCCAGGGTGTAACTCACTCCCGGGTATCTGTTATTCTTTATATAAACCACCCCGAACCCCTCGATGAGATTCAGTCTGTAACTCACTCCCGGGTATCTGTTATTCTATATATAAACCCCCCGAACCCCTCCATTAGATTCCAGTCTGCAACTCACTCCCGGGTATCTGTTATTCTATATATAAACCCCGCCGAACACCTCGATTAGATTCCAGTCTGTAACTCACTCCTGGGTATCTGTTAGTCTATATATAAATCACCCCGAACCCCTCGATTAGATTCCAGTCTGTAACTCACTCCCAGGTATCTGTTATTCTACATATAAAACCCACCCCGATCCCCTTGATTAGATTCCAGTCTGTAACTCACTCCCGGGTATCTGTTATTCTATATATAAACAACCCTAAACCCTTCGATTAGATTCCAGTCTGTAACTCACACCCGAGTATCTGTTATTCTATATATAAACCCCACCGAACCCCTCGATGAGATTCCAATCTGTAACTCACTCCCGGGTATCTGTTATTCTATATATAAACCCCCCGAACCCCTCGATTAGATTCCAGTCTGTAACTCAATCCCGGGCATCTGTTACTCTATATATAAACCCCCTGTACCCCTCGATTAGATTCCAGTCTGTAACTCACTCCCGGGTATCTGTTACTCTATATATAAACACCCTGTACCCCTCGATTAGATTCCAGTCTGTAACTCACTCCTGGGTATCTGTTACTCTATATATAAACCCCACTGAACCCCTCGATTAGATTCCAGTCTGTAACTCACTCCCAGGTATCTGTTATTCTATATAAAACACCCCGAACCCCTCGATTAGATCCCAGTCTGTAACTCACTCCCGGATATCTGTTATTCTATATATAAACCCCCCGAACTCCTCGATTAGATTCCAGTCTGTAACTCACTCCCGGGTATCTGTTATTCTATATATAAACCCCCCGAACCCCTCGATTAGATTCCAGTCTGTAACTCACTCCAGGGTATCTCTTATTCTACATATAAACCCCCCCGAACCCCTCGATTAGATTCCAGTCTGTAACTCACTCCCGGGTATCAATTATTCTATCTATACACCCCCCGAACCCCTTGATTAGATTCCAGTCTGTAACTCACTCCTGGGTATCTGTTATTCTATATATAAACCCCCCGAACCCCTCCATTAGATTCCAGTCTGTAACTCACTCCCGGGTATCTGTTATTCTATATATAAACCACCCTCCCAGTGAACCCCTCGATTAGCTTCCAGTCTGTAACTCACTCCCGGGTATCTGTTATTCTATATATAAACCCCACCGAACCCCTCGATTAGATTCCAGTCTGTAACTCACTCCCGGGTATCTGTTATTCTATATATAAACCACCCTCCCAGTGAACCCCTCGATTAGCTTCCAGTCTGTAACTCACTCCCGGGTATCTGTTATTCTATATATAAACCCCACCGAACCCCTCGATTAGATTCCAGTCTGTAACTCACTCCCGGGTATCTGTTATTCTACATTTAAACCACCCCAAACCCCTCGATTCGATTCCAGTCTGTAACTCACTCCCAGGTACCTGTTATTCTATATATAAACCCCCTGAACCCCTCAATTAGATTCCAGTCTGTAACTCACTCCTGGGTATTTGTTAGTCTATATATAAATCACCCCGAACCCCTCGATTAGATTCCAGTCTGTAACTCACTCCCGGATATCTGTTATTCTATATATAAACCCCCCCGAACCCCTCGATTAGGTTCAGGCCCAGTGCTGGCCGCTGGGAGTTGGTTTTGGGCCTAGCTGCTGCTAGTTGACATGGCG
>JANJGN010005334.1:15000-23730 GCA_026770705.1 Isurus oxyrinchus
GTAGTAGGGGCTGGAGGAGGGTACAGAGATAGAGAGGGTAGTAGGGCTGGAGGAGGATACAGAGATAGGGAGTGTTGTAGGGGCTGGAGGCGGTTACAGAGATAAGGTGGGGTATAAGGGCTGGAGGAGGTTAGAGGGATAGGGAGGGGTGTAGGGGCTGGAGGAGGTTACAGGGATAAGGAGGGGTGTTGGGGCTGGAGAAGGTTACAGAGATAGGGAGGTTTGTAGGGGCTGGAGGAAGTTACAGAGATAGGGAGGGTTGTAGGGACTGGAGGAGGTTACAGAGATAGTCCGGGGTTCAGGGGCTGGAGGAGGTTACAGAGTTAGGGAGGGTTGTAGTGGCTGGAGGAGGTTAAACAGATAGGGAGGGTTGTAGGGGTTGGAGGAGGTTACAGAGATAGGGAGGGGTGTAGGGGCTGGTGGAGGTTACAGAGATAGGGAGGGGTGTAGGGGCTGGAGGAGGTTACAGAGATAGGGAGGGTTGTAGGAGCTGTAGGAGGTTACACAGATAGGGAGGGGTTTAGGGGTGGAGGAGGTTACAGAGATAGGGAGGGGTGTAGGAGCTGGAGGAGGTTACAGAGATAGGGAGTGTTATAGGGGCTGGAGGAGGTTACAGAGATAGGGAGTGTTATAGGGGCTGGAGGAGGTTACAGAGATCGCGAGGGGTGTAGGGGCTAGAGGAGGTTAAAGAGATCGGGATGTTTGTAGGGGTTGGGGGAGGTTATAGAGATAGGGAGGGGTGTAGTGGCTGGAGGAGGTTACAGAGATAGGGAGGGTTGTAGGGGCTCGAGGAGGTTACAGAGATAAGGAGTGGTGTAGGGGCTGGAGGAGGTTACAGAGATAGGGAGAGGTTTCGGGACTGGAGGAGGTTATAGAAATAGGGAGGGGTGTAGGGGCTGGAGGAGGTTATAGTGATAGGTAGGGGTGTAGGGGCTGGCGGAGGTTATAGAGATAGGGAGGGGTGTAGGGGCTGGAGGAGGTTATAGTGATAGGTAGGGGTGTAGGGGCTGGCGGAGGTTACAGAGATCGGGAGCTTTGTAGGGGCTGGAGCAGGTTACAGTGATAGGGAGGGGTGTAGGGGCTGGAGGTGGTGACAGAGATAGGGAGGGTTGTAGGGGCTGAAGGAGGTTACAGAGATAGGGAGGGTTGCAGTGGCTGGAGGAGGTTACAGAGATAGGTAGGGGTGTAGGGGCTGCATGAGTTTACACAGATAGGGAGTGGTTTAGGGGTGGAGGAGGTTACAGAGATAGGGAGGGTTATAGGGGCTGGAGGAGGTTACAGAGATAGGGAGGGTTGTAGGGGCTGGAGGAGACTAACAAGATAGGGAGGGTTGTAGAGGCTGGAGGAGGTTACTGAGATAGGGAGGGGTGTAGGGGCTGGAGAAGGTTACAGAGATTGGGAGGGTTGTAGGGGCTGGAGGAGGTTACAGAGATAGTCCGGGGTTCAGGGGCTGGAGGAGGTTACAGAGATAGGGAGGGTTGTAGAGGCTGGAGGAGGTTACTGAGATAGGGAGGGGTGTAGGGTTTGGAGGAGGTTACAGAGATAGGGAGGGGTGTAGGGGCTGGAGGAGGTTACAGAGATAGGGAGGGTTGCAGGGGCTGGAGGAGGTTACAGAGATAGGGAGGGTTGTAGAGGCTGGAGGAGGTTACTGAGATAGGGAGGGGTGTAGGGTTTGGAGGAGGTTACAGAGATAGGGAGGGGTGTAGGGGCTGGAGGAGGTTACAGAGATAGGGAGGGTTGCAGGGGCTGGAGGAGGTTACAGACATAGGGAGGTTTGTAGGGGCTGGAGGAGTTTACAGAGATAGGGAGGGGTGTAGGGGTTGGAGGAGGTTACAGAGATAGGGAGGGGTGTAGGGTCTGGAGGAGGCTACAGAGATAGGGAGGGTTGTAGGGGCTGGAGGAGGTTACAGAGATAGGGAGGGGTGTAGGGGCTGGAGGAGGTTACAGAGATAGGGAGGGTTGTAGGGGCTGGAGGAGGTTACAGAGATAGGGAGGGTTGTAGGGGCTGGAGTAGGTTACAGATATAGGGAGGGTTGTAGGATCTGGAGCAGACTAACAAGATAGGGAGGGTTGTAGAGGCTGGAGGAGGTTAAAGAGAGCGAGGGGTGTAGGGGCTGAAGGAGGTTAGAGAGATAGGGAGGGTTGCTGGGGCTGGAGGAGGTTACAGAGATCGGGAGGTTTGTAGGGGCTGGAGGAGTTTACAGAGATAGGAAGGGGTGTAGGGGCTGGAGGAGGTGACAGAGATAGGGAGGGGTGTAGTGGCTGGAGGAGGTTACAGACACAGGGAGGGTTGTTGGAGCTGGAGGAGGTTACAGAAATACGGAGCGTTTTAGGGGCTGGAGGAGGTTACAGAGATAGCGTGGGTAGTAGAGGCTGGAGGATGTTACAGAGATAGAGAGGGTTGTAGGAGCTGGAGGAGAGTAACAAGATTGGGTGGGTTGTAGGGGCTGGAGGAGGTTAAAGAGATAGTGAGGGTTGTAGAGGCTCGAGGAGGGTAAAGAGATAGGGAGGGTTGTAGGGGCTGGAGGAGTTTACAGTTATAGGGAGGGGTGTAGGGGCTGGAGGAGGTTACAGTGATAGGGAGGGGGGCAGGGGCTGGAGGAGTTTAAAGAGATAGGGAGGGTTTTAGGGGGCTGGAGGAGTTGACAGAGATAGGGAGGGTTGTAGGGGCTGGAGGTGGTGACAGAGATAGGGAGGGTTGTAGGGGCTGGAGGAGGTTAAAGAGATAGGGAGGGGTTTGGGGGCTGGAGGAGGTTACAGAGAAAGGGAGGGTTCTCGGGGCTGGAGGAGGTTACAGAGACAGGGAGGGTAGTAGGGGCTGGAGGAGGGTACAGAGATAGAGAGGGTAGTAGGGCTGGAGGAGGATACAGAGATAGGGAGTGTTGTAGGGGCTGGAGGCGGTTACAGAGATAAGGTGGGGTATAAGGGCTGGAGGAGGTTAGAGGGATAGGGAGGGGTGTAGGGGCTGGAGGAGGTTACAGGGATAAGGAGGGGTGTTGGGGCTGGAGAAGGTTACAGAGATAGGGAGGTTTGTAGGGGCTGGAGGAAGTTACAGAGATAGGGAGGGTTGTAGGGACTGGAGGAGGTTACAGAGATAGTCCCGGGGTTCAGGGGCTGGAGGAGGTTACAGAGTTAGGGAGGGTTGTAGTGGCTGGAGGAGGTTAAACAGATAGGGAGGGTTGTAGGGGTTGGAGGAGGTTACAGAGATAGGGAGGGGTGTAGGGGCTGGTGGAGGTTACAGAGATAGGGAGGGGTGTAGGGGCTGGAGGAGGTTACAGAGATAGGGAGGGTTGTAGGAGCTGTAGGAGGTTACACAGATAGGGAGGGGTTTAGGGGTGGAGGAGGTTACAGAGATAGGGAGGGGTGTAGGAGCTGGAGGAGGTTACAGAGATAGGGAGTGTTATAGGGGCTGGAGGAGGTTACAGAGATAGGGAGTGTTATAGGGGCTGGAGGAGGTTACAGAGATCGCGAGGGGTGTAGGGGCTAGAGGAGGTTAAAGAGATCGGGATGTTTGTAGGGGTTGGGGGAGGTTATAGAGATAGGGAGGGGTGTAGTGGCTGGAGGAGGTTACAGAGATAGGGAGGGTTGTAGGGGCTCGAGGAGGTTACAGAGATAAGGAGTGGTGTAGGGGCTGGAGGAGGTTACAGAGATAGGGAGAGGTTTCGGGACTGGAGGAGGTTATAGAAATAGGGAGGGGTGTAGGGGCTGGAGGAGGTTATAGTGATAGGTAGGGGTGTAGGGGCTGGCGGAGGTTATAGAGATAGGGAGGGGTGTAGGGGCTGGAGGAGGTTATAGTGATAGGTAGGGGTGTAGGGGCTGGCGGAGGTTACAGAGATCGGGAGCTTTGTAGGGGCTGGAGCCGGTTACAGTGATAGGGAGGGGTGTAGGGGCTGGAGGTGGTGACAGAGATAGGGAGGGTTGTAGGGGCTGAAGGAGGTTACAGAGATAGGGAGGGTTGCAGTGGCTGGAGGAGGTTACAGAGATAGGTAGGGGTGTAGGGGCTGCATGAGTTTACACAGATAGGGAGTGGTTTAGGGGTGGAGGAGGTTACAGAGATAGGGAGGGTTATAGGGGCTGGAGGAGGTTACAGAGATAGGGAGGGTTGTAGGGGCTGGAGGAGACTAACAAGATAGGGAGGGTTGTAGAGGCTGGAGGAGGTTACTGAGATAGGGAGGGGTGTAGGGGCTGGAGAAGGTTACAGAGATTGGGAGGGTTGTAGGGGCTGGAGGAGGTTACAGAGATAGTCCGGGGTTCAGGGGCTGGAGGAGGTTACAGAGATAGGGAGGTTTGTAGCGGCTGGAGGAGGTTACAGAGATAGGCCGGGGTTCAGGGGCTGGAGGAGGTTACAGAGTTAGGGAGGGTTGTAGTGGCTGGAGGAGGTTAAACAGATAGGGAGGGGTGTAGTGGCTGGAGGAGGTTACAGAGATAGGGAGGGGTGTAAGGGCTGGAGGAGGTTACGGAGATAGGGAGGGGTGTAGGGGCTGGAGGAGGTTACAGAGATAGGGAGGTTTGTAGGGGCTGGAGGAGTTTACAGAGATAGGGAGGGTTGTAGGGGTTGGAGGAGGTTACAGAGATAGGGAGGGGTGTAGGGGCTGGAGGAGTTTACAGAGATAGGGAGGGGTGTATGGGCTGGAGGAGTTTACAGAGATAGGGAGGGGTGTAGGGGCTGGTGGAGGTTACAGAGATAGGGAGGGGTGTAGGGGCTGGAGGAGGTTACAGAGATAGGGAGGGGTGTAGGGGCTGGAGGAGGTTACAGAGATAGGGAGGGGTGTAGGGGCTGGAGGAGGTTACAGAGATAGGGAGGGTTGTAGGGGCTGGAGGATGTTACAGAGATAGGGAGGGGTGTAGGGGGCTGGAGGAGGTTACAGAGATAGGGAGGGGTGTAGGGGCTGGAGGATGTTACAGAGATAGGGAGGGGTGTAGGGGATGGAGGAGGTTACAGAGATAGGGAGGGGATGAAACGGGGGGTGGGATTTGAAAAGACGGTGGGGAATTTTGAAATGGAGGTGCTGCTGAATCAGGAGAAGGGTCTGTGAGTACGAGAGTTGGGGGTTGGGGGTTGGGGGTTGGGCGTTGGGGCTTGGACGTTGGGGTTTGGACGTTGGGGCTTGGACGTTGGGGCTTGGACGTTGGGGGTTGGACGTTGGGGGTTGGACGTTGGGGGTTGGACGCTGGGGGTTGGACGTTGGGGGTTGGACGTTGGGGGTTGGACGTTGGGGGTTGGACGTTGGGGGTTGGACGTTGGGGGTTGGACGTTGGGGCTTGGACGTTGGGGGTTGGACGTTGGGGGTTGGACGTTGGGGGTTGGACGCTGGGGGTTGGACGTTGGGGGTTGGACGTTGGGGGATGGACGTTGGGGGTTGGACGTTGGGGGTTGGACGTTGGGGGTTGGACGTTGGGGGATTGAGGTATGGAACAGGAGAGCCGAGCTTCGAACCATCTGTGCTTTATGGAGATGGAGAAACCGGTTTGGACAGAACACGGACCATTTTAACTGGAAGAGGCCCCTCCAGCCTGCTCCGCCATTCAATAAGATCATGGCTGATCTGATTGTGGCCTGAACCCCACATTCCTGCCCACCCCTGATAACCTTTCACCCCCGATAACCTTTCACCCCCCCTTGTTAATCAAGCATCTCTCTCGCTCGGCCTTAGAAGTATCCAAAGCCTCTGCTCCCACCGCCTGTTGAGGGAGAGTTCCAAAGATTCACAACCCTCAGAGAGAAAAGATTCTCATCTCCGTCTGAAATGGGTGACCCCTTGTGTTTAAACCGTGACCCCCCCACCCCTCGTTCTAGATTCTCCCACGAGGTGAAGCATCCTCTCCATATCCACCCTGTCCAATACCCCTCAGGATCTTAAAGGTTTCGATCAAGTTGCCTCTCACTCTTCTAAACTCCAGCGGAGACAAGCCCAGCTTGTCCAGCCTTCCCTCGTAAGACATTCCAAGTATTAGTCTGGTAAACATTCTCTGAACTGCTTCCAACGCATTTATATCTTTCTTTACCTGAGGAATCCTGTGCTCCAGATGTGGCCTCACCAACGCCCTGAACAACTGAAGCATAACCTCCCTGGGTGAATAGCACCTCATCTTCCGACTAGGCACTTTGCAGCCTTCAGGACTGAACATTCAGTTCAACAACTTTAGATCATGAACTCCCTCCTCCATCCCCACCCCCTTTCCGTTTCTTCCCCCTCCCTTTTGTTTCTTCCAATAATTTATATAGATTTTCTTTACCCGCCTATTTCCATTATTTTTAAATGTATTTCCATCCATTGTTTTATCTCTACCTTTCAGCCTTTTTTGATTCCGTCACCCCACCCCACCCCCACTAGGACTCTCTGTACCTTGTTTGTCCTGCTTTCTACCCTTAATTAGCACATTCCTTTAGATAATATCACCCCCTTCAACACCTCTTTGTCCTATTGTTTGTGACATCTTTTGGTTATCTCCACCTATCACTGGCTTCTTGTCCCAACAACCCCCACCGCCCTTAAACCAGCTTCTATTTCACCCCTTTCCTATTTATACTTAGTTCTGTTGAAGGGTCAAGAGAACTCGAAACGTCAACTCTTTTCTTCTCCGCCAATGCTGCCAGACCTGCTGAGTTTTTCCAGGTATTACTGTTTCTGTTTTTGTTTCATAACCTCCCCACTTTGGTGTTCAGTTGCCCTCGCAGTAAATGATCACATTCTATGAGCTTTCCTAATGCCCTGCTGGACCTGCCTTCCGTGATTCATGCACTAGGACACCCAGATCCCTCTGCACCTCAGAGCTCAGCTACAGATCCCTCTGCACCTCAGAGCTCAGCTACAGATCCCTCTGCACCTCAGAGCTCTGCTACAGATCCCTCTGCACCTCAGAGCTCAGCTACAGATCCCTCTGCACCTCAGAGCTCAGCTACAGATCCCTCTGCACCTCAGAGCTCAGCTACAGATCCCTCTGCACCTCAGAGCTCAGCTACAGATCCCTCTGCACCTCAGAGCTCAGCTACAGATCCCTCTGCACCTCAGAGCTCTGCAACAGATCCCTCTGCACCTCAGAGCTCTGCAACAGATCCCTCTGCACCTCAGAGCTCTGCAACAGATCCCTCTGCACCTCAGAGCTCAGCTACAGATCCCTCTGCACCTCAGAGCTCAGCTACAGATCCCTCTGCACCTCAGAGCTCAGCTACAGATCCCTCTGCACCTCAGAGCTCAGCTACAGATCCCTCTGCACCTCAGAGCTCAGCTACAGATCCCTCTGCACCTCAGAGCTCAGCTACAGATCCCTCTGCACCTCAGAGCTCAGCTACAGATCCCTCTGCACCTCAGAGCTCAGCTACAGATCCCTCTGCACCTCAGAGCTCAGCTACAGATCCCTCTGCACCTCAGAGCTCAGCTACAGATCCCTCTGCACCTCAGAGCTCAGCTACAGATCCCTCTGCACCTCAAGAGCTCTGCAATCCCTCACCATTCAGATCATAAGCTTCTCTCTTATTCCTGCAGCCAAAATGGAGGACCTCAACACTTTCCCACATCCTACCTCCCATTTGCCAGATCTTAACCTATCTCCGTCACCTTGACGCCTCCTTACATCCTCTTCCCAATCTACTTTCCTACCGATCTGTGCATCGCCAGTCCATTTCGCCGCCAGTCCCGTCGGCCCCTTCGTCCAGGTCACTGATGTGAAGGGGGGTGTCGCTGGCCGCATTTCAGGTGGAGGGGCGTTCACAGGGAGGGGGTGGTTACCTGCCGGCTGGGCGGGTCCCGCTGTCGCACCTTCCTGGTGTGGTGGGGGAGGATTCGTCGTGTCGGTGTTCATCTCTTGGCGCTCTGTGGCTGTCGGCTTGGCATGCTTAGCGATGGCATTCCCACGCTGGTTGCAGCAGAGTAGCAGGGGGCTGGGGGCTGGGAAACAAAACACAAAACAAAAAAAATATGGGTTCAAAACTATTCGAAACTGGAGGGAGAGCTTAACTTTCAGCTCTGGCCTGCCTAGACCTACCTCCACCCACCCCACAAAGTCCCTGCTGCATCTCTCCCCCTACCAGGAGGGGAGCGGGTGGGGGAGGGGAGCGGGTGGGGGAGGGGTGCGGGTGGGAGAGGGGTGCGGGTGGGGGAGGGGAGCATATGGAGCTGGGTTGGGGGAGGGGAGTGGGGGAGCTGGGTTGGGGGAGGAGAGCGGGTGGTGGGGGAGGAGAGCGGGGTGGTGAGGGAGGGGAGCGGGGAACAGGATTGGGGGAGGGGACGGGAAGGGTGGGGGAGGGGAGCGGGTGGGGGGAGGGGAGCGGGTGGGGGAGGGGAGGGGGTGGGGGAGGGGGAGTGGGGGAGGGGAGGGGGCGGGAGCGGTGTGAGTGGGGGAGGGGAGGGGAGGGGGGCAGGTGGGGGAGGGGGAGGGGGGCGGGTGGGGGGAGGGGAGGGGGGGGGGTGGGGGAGGGGAGGGGCGGGTGGGGGAGGGGAGGGGGGGTGGGGGAGGGGAGGGGGCGGGGTGGGGGAGGGGTGTGAGTGGGGGTGGGGAGGGGAGCAGGTGGGGGAGGGGTGTGAGTAGGGTTGTGGGAAGGGGGGGCGGGTGGGGGAGGGGAGCGGGGAGCTGGGCTGGGGGAGGGGAGGGGGGCGGGTGGTGACCTGGGATCTATATCTCACCCTCACCCAACATTCCTGAGTGGTTACTCCGAAAGGCAAATATTGGCGCCGGGACACCGGAGAGAACACTCTCCCCTCCCCCTCCCCCTCCCACCACAACCCCCCA
>JANJGN010005335.1:0-23729 GCA_026770705.1 Isurus oxyrinchus
CCCCTCTCAGCCCCACCCACCACCTCCCCTATCAGCTCCACCCACCCACCCACCCCCTCCCAACCCTGCCCCACCCACCCACCCACACACCCCCTCCCCACTCAGATCCTGCCATCCACCCACCCACACCCTCCGCTCTCAGTCCCACCCACCCACACAGCCCCTCCCTTAACAACCCCACCCAAACACCCAAAAAATCCCTCCCCTCTCATCCCCACATATCGACACACATCCACCCCTCTCAGCCCCACCCACCCACCCACCCACCCGCTACCCTCTCAGCCCCAAACCCTCCTCTCTCATCCCCACTGGCCTACCCAACTCCTCCCGTCACAGCCTCACCCACACACACACCCGCCTCCTCACCTCTCAGCCCCACCCACCCACCCACCCACACATCTCTCTGCCCCACCCACCCAACCACCCCTCTCCCCTCTCAGCCCCACCCACCCACCCCTCTCCCCTCTCAGCCCCACCCACCCACCCCTCTCCACTCTCAGCCCCACCCAGCCCTCTCCCCTCTCAGTCCCACCCACCCACCCCTTTCCCCTCTCAGCCCCACCCACCCACCCCTCTCCCCTCTCAGCCCCACCCACCCACCCCTCTCCCCTCTACTCCCCACCCAACCACCCCTCTCCCCTCTCAGCCCCACCCACCCACCCCTCTCCCCTCTCAGCCCCACCCACCCACCCCTCTCCCCTCTCAGCCCCACCCACCCATGCCTCTCCCCTCTCAGCCCCACCCACCCACCCCTCTCCCCTCTCAGCCCCACCCACCCACCCCTCTCCCCTCTCAGCCCCACCCACCCACCCCTCTCCCCTCTCAGCCCCACCCACCCACCCCTCTCCCTCTCAGCCCCACCCACCCACCCCTCTCCACTCTCAGCCCCACCCACCCCTCTCCCCTCTCAGCCCCACCCACCCACCCCTCTCCCCTCTCAGCCCCACCCACCCACCCCTCTCCCCTCTCAGCCCCACCCACCCACCCCTCTCCCCTCTCAGCCCCACCCACCCACCCCTCTCCACTCTCAGCCCCACCCAGCCCTCTCCCCTCTCAGTCCCACCCACACCCCTTTCCCCTCTCAGCCCCACCCACCCACCCCTCTCCCCTCTCAGCCCCACCCACCCACCCCTCTCCCCTCTCAGCCCCACCCACCCACCCCTCTCCCCTCTACTCCCCACCCAACCACCCCTCTCCCCTCTCAGCCCCACCCACCCACCCCTCTCCCCTCTCAGCCCCACCCACCCACCCCCTCTCCCCTCTCAGCCCCCACCCACCCATGCCTCTCCCTTTCAGCCCCACCCACCCACCCCTCTCCCACCTCAGCCGCACCCACCCACCCCTCTCCCCTCTCAGCCCCACCCAGCCCTCTCCCCTCTCAGTCCCACCCACCCACCCCTCTCCCCTCTCAGCCCCACCCACCCACCCCTCTCCCCTCTCAGTCCCACCCACCCACCCCTCTCCCCTCTCAGCCCCACCCACCCACCCCTCTCCCCTCTCAGCCCCACCCACCCACCCCTCTCCCCTCTCAGCCCCACCCACCCACCCGCTACCCTCTCAGCCCCAAACCCTCCTCTCTCATCCCCACTGGCCTACCCAACTCCTCCCGTCACAGCCTCACCCACACACACACCCGCCTCCTCACCTCTCAGCCCCACCCACCCACCCACCCCCACATCTCTCTGCCCCACCCACCCACCCACCCCTCTCCCCTCTCAGCCCCACCCATCCACCCCTCTCCCCTCTCAGCCCCACGCATCAAACACACCCCACCCCTTCCCCTCTCAGCCGCACCCTCTCCCCTCTCAGCCCCTCCCACCAACACACACCACCCGCTCCCCTCTCAGCCCCACACACCCACCCCCTCCCCTCACAGCCCCACCAACCGACCCCCTCCCTTCAGATTTCCACCCACCCAAACAGCCACCCACTCCCCTCACAGCCCCTCCCAACCACACCCTCCACTTACAGCCCCACCCACCCGCACACTCCCTCCCCTCTACTCCCCACCCACCCACCCACCCTCCACTCTCAGCCCCACCCACCCACACACCCTCACCCCTATCAGCCCCACGCACCCACCGACTCCCTCCCCTCTCAGCCCCACCCACCCTCTCCACTCTCAGCCCCACCCACGCACCCACTCACTCAGCTCTCAGCCCCACCCACCCCATAACCTCTCAGCCCCACCCACACAACTCCTCCAATCTCAGCCGCACCCACCCACCCAACCCCTCCCCCTCCCCTCTAAGCCCCACCCACCCCCTCCCCTCTCAGCCCCACCCAACCACCCACCCTCTCCCCTCTCACCCCCACACAACCCCACCCCTCTCACCCCCACAGAACCCCACCCCTCTCAGCCTCAACCACCCACACACCCACCTCCTCCCGTCTCAGCCCCACCCACCCACCCCCTTCCCTCTTAACCCCACCCACCCACCCCCTTCCATCTCAGCCCTAACCAACCAAGCACTCCCTTCCCTCTCAGCCCCAACCACCCACCCACCCCCTTCCATCTCAGCCCCACCCACCCACCCACCCCCTTCCATCTCAGTCCCACCCACCCACTCCTGCTTCCCTCTCAGTCCCACCCACCCACTCAGCCCCACCCCTCTCAGCTCCACCCCCTCCCCTCTCAACCCCACCAACCCCATCCCATCTTAGCCCCTCTCACCCACCCAGTCCCTCTCATCTCAGCACCCCCACACCCTCCTCACTCAGACCCACCCCCATCCCTCTCAGCTCCACCCACCCAACCAGCAACCCATCCCCTCTCAACACCACCCACCCACTTCTCCCCTCTCAGCCCCACCCCATCTGCTCTCAGCCCCACCCACCCACCCAACAAATTGCCTCTCAGACCTACCCACCCACACATCCCCTCCACTCTCAGCCCCACCCAACGACCCACCACCTCCCCTCTCTGCCCCACCCACCCACACACCCCCTCCCCTCTCAGCCCCACCCTCCCACCCACCCCCTCCCAACTCTGCCTCTCCCACCCACCCACCCCCTCCCCACTCAGCCTCTCCCACCCACCCAGTCCCTCCCCTCTCAGCCCCACCCACCCACTCCCCACTCAGACCCACCCACACCCCTCTCAGCCCCACCCACCCACTCCCCACTCAGACCCACCCCCACCACTCTCAGCCCCACCCACCCAACCACCCACCCATCCCTTCTCAACCCCACCCACACACTCCTCCCCTCTCAGCCCCACCCGCCTCCTCACCTCTCAGCCCCACCCACCCACCCACCCCCACATCTCTCTGCCCCACCCACCCACCCACCCCTCTCCCCTCTCAGCCCCACCCACCCACCCCTCTCCCCTCTCAGCCCCACCCACCCACCCCTCTCCCCTCTCAGCCCCACCCACCCACCCCTCTCCCCTCTCAGCCCCACCCAACCATGCCTCTCCCTTTCAGCCCCACCCACCCACCCCTCTCCCACCTCAGCCGCACCCACCCACCCCTCTCCCCTCTCAGCCCCACCCACCAAACACACCACACCCCTTCCCCTCTCAGCCGCACCCTCTCCCCTCTCAGCCCCACCCACCAACACACCCCACCCGCTACCCTCTCAGCGCCACACACCCCACCCCCTCCCCTCACAGCCCACCAACCGACCCCCTCCCTTCAGATTTCCACCCACCCAAACAGCCACCCACTCCCCTCACAGCCCCACCCAACCACACCCTCCACTTACAGCCCCACCCACCCGCACACTCGCTCCCCTCTACTCCCCACCCACCCACCCACACACCACTCTCAGCCCCACCCACCCAACCACCCACCCATCCCTTCTCAACCCCACCCACACACTCCTCCCCTCTCAGCCCCACCCACCACCTCCCCTATCAGCTCCACCCACCCACCCACCCCCTCCCAACCCTGCCCCACCCACCCACCCACACACCCCCTCCCCACTCAGATCCTGCCATCCACCCACCCACACCCTCCGCTCTCAGTCCCACCCACCCACACAGCCCCTCCCCTAACAACCCCACCCAAACACCCAAAAAATCCCTCCCTCCCAGCCCCACATATCGACACACATCCACCCCTCTCAGCCCCACCAACCCACCTACCCACCCGCTACCCCTCTCAGCCCCAAACCCTCCTCTCTCATCCCCACTGGCCTACCCAACTCCTCCCGTCACAGCCTCACCCACACACACACCCGCCTCCTCACCTCTCAGCCCCACCCACCCACCCACCCCCACATCTCTCTGCCCCACCCACCCACCCACCCCTCTCCCCTCTCAGCCCCACCCACCCACCCCTCTCCCCTCTCAGCCCCACCCACCCACCCCTCTCCCCTCTCAGCCCACCCACCCACCCAGCCCTCTCCCCTCTCAGCCCCACCCACCCACCCCTCTCCCCTCTCAGCCCCACCCACCCACCCCTCTCCCCTCTCAGCCCCACCCACCCCCCCTCTCCCCTCTCAGCCCCACCCACCAACCCCTCTCCCCTCTCAGCCCCACCCACCCACCCCTCTCCCCTCTCAGCCCCACCCACCCACCCCTCTCTCCTCTCAGCCCCACCCACCCATGCCTCTCCCTTTCAGCCCCACCCACCCACCCCTCTCCCACCTCAGCCCCACCCACCCACCCCTCTCCCCTCTCAGCCCCACCCACCAAACACACCCCACCCCTTCCCCTCTCAGCCGCACCCTCTCCCCTCTCAGCCCCACCCACCAACACACCCCACCCGCTCCCCTCTCAGCCCCACACACCCACCCCCTCCCCTCACAGCCCCACCAACCGACCCCCTCCCTTCAGATTTCCACCCACCCAAACAGCCACCCACTCCCCTCACAGCCCCACCCAACCACACCCTCCACTTACAGCCCCACCCACCCGCACACTCCCTCCCCTCTACTCCCCACCCACCCACCCACCCTCCACTCTCAGCCCCACCCACCAACACACCCCCTCCCCACTCAGCCCCTCCGAATCCGTCCACTCTCAGTCCCTCCACTCTCAGCCCCACCCACCCACCCAAATCTTCCACTCTCAGCACCTCCCACCCATCCAACCCCTCCCCTCTCAGCCCACCCCTACACCCTCAGATGAAAACACCCACCCACCCCATCCCCTCTCATCCCCACCCAACCACCCACACCGTCCTCTCTCAGCCCCACCCACACAACTCCTCCAATCTCAGCTGCACCCGCCCACCCACCCCCATCCCTCTCAGCCCCACCCACCACCTCCCCTTTCAGCCGCACCCACCAAACCCAACCCCTCCCCTCTCAGCCCCAACCACCCACCCACCCAATCCTTCCCCTCTCAGCCCCACCCCCTCCCCTTTCAACCCCACCCACCCAATCCCCTCTCAGCCCCACCCACACCCTCCCTTGTCAGCCCCACCCATCCACACACCCCCTCCCCTCTCAGCCACACGCACCCCCAACTCTCTCAGACCCACCCACCGACCCACCCAAACCCTCCCCTCTCAGCCCCACCCCATCTGCTCTCAGCCCCACCCACCCACCCACCAAATTGCCTCTCAGACCTACCCACCCACACATCCCCTCCCCACAGCCCCTCCCACCCACCCAGTCCCTTCCCTCAGCCCCACCCACCCACTCCCCACCCAGACCCACCCCCACATCTCTCAGCCCCACCCACCCAGCCACCCACCCATCCCCTCTCAACCCCACCCACCCACTCCTCCCCTCTCAGCCCCACCCACCCTCCCACCCATACCTTCCCCTCTCTGCCCCACCCCCTCCACTTTCAACCCCACCCACCGCATCCCCTCTCAGCCCCACCCACACCCTCCCTTGTCAGCCCCACCCATCCACACTCCCCCTCCCCTCTCAGCCACACGCACCCCCAACTCTCTCAGCCGCACCCACCCAACCCCTCCCCTCACAGCCGCACCCAACTACCCACCCACTCCCCTCTCAACCCCACCCACCCACCCAAACACTTCCCCTCTCAGCCACACCCACCCACCCTCTCCACTCTCAGCCCTACCCACCCAACCCCTCCCCTCTCAGCCCCAGCCCCTCCCTATCATCCTTACTCAACCACCCTCCAAACCCCTCCCCTCTCAGCCACACCCAACCACCCACCCACTCCCCTCCCTTCTCAGACTCACCCACCCACCTACCCCCTCCACTCACAGCCCCACCCACCCCCAACTCTCTCAGACCCACCCACCGACCCACCCAGCTCTCAGCCCCACCCCATCTGCTCTCAGCCCCACCCACCCACACACCACCTTCCCTCTCAAACCTACCCACCCACACACCCCCTCCACTCTCAGCCCCACCCACCCACACACCCCCTCCCCACTCAGCCCCACCCACCCACCCACTCCCAACCCTGCCCCACCCACCCACCCACCCCCTCCCCACACAGCTCCACCCATCCTCCCTCACACACCCTCCGCTCTCAGTCCCACCATCCCACACACCCCCTCCCCTAACAACCCCACCCAAACACCCAAAAAATCCCTCCCCTCCCAGCCCCACATATCGACACACATCCACCCCTCTCAACCACACCGGCCCACACACATCCTCCCCTCTCAGCCCCACCCACCCACCCACCCACCGCCTCCCCTCTCAGCCCCAAACCCTCCTTTCTCATCCCCACCGGCCTACCCAACTCCTCCCCTCAAAGCCTCACCCACACACACACCCGCCTCCTCCCCTCTCAGCCCCACCCACCCACCCACCCCCACATCTCTCTGCCCCACCCACCCTCCCACCCCTCTCCCCTCTCAGCCCCACCCACCCTCCCCTCTCCCCTCTCAGCCCCACCCACCCACCCCTCTCCCCTCAGCCCCACCCACCCACCCCTCTCCCCTCTCAGCCCCACCCACCCCCATATCTCTCTGCCCCACCCACCCAACCACCCCTCTCCCCTCTCAGCCCCACCAACCCACCCCTCTCCCCTCTCAACCCCACCCACCCACCCCTCTCCCCTCTCAGCCCCACCCACCCACCCCTTCCCCTCTCAGCCCCACACAATCACTCACCCCCTCCCCTCTCAGCCCCACCCACCCACCCCTCTCCCCTCTCAGCCCCACCCACCAAACACACCCCACCCCCTCCCCACTCAGCCCCACCCACCCTCCCACACTGCCCCTTCCCCTCTCAGCCCCACCCCCTCCCCTCTCAGCCCCACCCACCAACACACCCCCCACATCCCACCCCCTCCCCTTGCAGCCCCACCATCCGACCCCCTCCCTTCAGAGTTCCAGCCACCCAAACAGCCACCCACTCCCCTCACTGCCCCACCCAACCACACCCTCCACTTACACCCCCACCCACCCCCGCACACTCCCCTCCCCTCTACTCCCCACCCACCCACCCACCCACCCTCCACTCAGCCCCACCCACCCACACACCCTCACCCCTATCAGCCCCACGCACCCACCGACTCCCTCCCCTCTGAGCCCCCACCCACCCTCTCCCCTCTCAGCCCCACCCACGCACCCACTCACTCACCTCTCAACCCCACCCACCTCATACCCTCTCAGCCCCATGGACCAATCCCAACCCCTCCCCCACTCCGTGCCACCCACCCACCCACCCACCCCACTCTCAGCCCCACCCACCCACTCACGCCCTCCCCTCTCACCCCACCCAACCAGCCACCCCCCTCCCCTGTCACCCCCCACACAACCCCACCCCTCAGCCTCAACCACCCACACACCCACCTCCTCTCCTCTCAGCCCCACCCACCCACCCCGTCCCCTCTCATCCGCACCCAACCACCCACCCGTTCCCATCTCATTCCCACCCACCCACCCTTTCCCCTCTCAGCCCCACACAATCACTCACCCCCTCCCCTCTCAGCCCCACCCACCCACATACCCCCTCCCCTCTCAGCCCGCCCCACCCATCCACCCACTCACCCTGAGCACCCCCACCCACCCACCCACTCCGCTCTCAGCACCCTCACCCACTCAGCCCTTCCCCTCACAGCCCCACCCACTCACACCCTCCCTTCTCAGCCCCGCCCACCCACCCTCCCCCTCGCCTCTCAGCCCATCCCCCCACCCCCCATCTCCTCTCAGCTCAACACACCCACCCACCCACCGCTTCCCTTCTCAGCCCCCCCTCCACCCACCCTCCCCCTCTCAGCCCCTCACACCCAATGACCCTAATACCCCCCTCACCTCTCAGCCTCACCCACCCCTCCCACCCCTTCCCCTCTCAGCCCCACCCACACACCCACCAATTCCAATCTCAGCCCCACCCACCCACCCAACCCCTCCCCTCTCAGCCCCACCACCCACCCACCTCCTACCCGCTCAGACCCACCCACCGACCCACCCACTCACCTCTCAACCCCACCCACCCATCCACACCCTCCCCTCTAAGCCGCACCCACCCAGCCCCACCCACCCACCCACCCCTTACACTCTCAGCCCCCACCCACCCAGACACCTCCTCCCATCTCAGCCCCACGCACCCATCCACGCCCTTCCCTCTCAGCCCCACCCGCGCACCCCACCCCCTCCCCTATCAACCCCACCCCTCTCAGACCCACCCACACACCCACTCTGTCCTATCTCAGCCCCACCCACACACACATCCACCCCCTCCCCTCTCAGACCCACCCTCCCCCTCCCCTCTCACCCTCACCCACACAACCACACCCTCCCCTCTCAGCCTCCCCCACACAACCACCCGCTCCCCTCAGCCCCACCCACCCACTCACCCCTCGCATCTCAGCCCCACCCACCCACCCAACCACTCCACTCTCAGCCCCACCCACCCACACGCCCTCCCCTCTCAGCCACACCTACCCACCCACCCCCTCCCCTCTTAGCCCCATGCACCCCCGCCCCTCTCAGCCCCCTCACAGACACACATCCCCTCACCTCACAGCCCCACCCACTCACACCCTCCCTTCTCAGCCCCGCCCACCCACCCTCCCCCCCGCCTCTCAGCACAACATACCCACCCACCCATCTCCTCTCAGCACAACACACCCACCCACCCACCGCCTCCCTTCTCAGCCCCACCCTTCACCCACCCCCAACCCCTCTCTGCCCCTCACACCCAATGACCCTAATACCCACTCCCCTCTCAGCCCCACCCACCCACACACCCCTTCCCCTCTCAGCCCCACCCACCCACCCCCTCCCCTCTGTGCCCCACCACCCACCCTCCCCCTCCCGTCTCAGCCCCACCCACCCACCCACATCATCCCCTCGCAACCCCTCCCACCCAGCCCCTTCACTCTCAGCACAACCCACCCTCCCATCCACCCCCACCCCTCTCAGCACCACCCACCCACCCACCTCCTCCCCTCTCAGCCCCCACCACCCACCCACCCCCTCCCCACACAGCCCCACCCAGCCACCAACAGCCCTCTCAGCTACACACAACCCCCAACCCTCTCAGCCCCATCCACACACCCACCCCGTCCTCTCTCAACCCCACCCACACACCCACACCCACCACTCTCAGCCCCACCCACTCACCCCACCACCACCCCTCTCAGCCCCACCCACCACCACCCCCTCCCCTCTCAGCCACTCCCACCCACCCACCACCTCCCCCTCTCAGCCCCAACCACCAACCCACACCCTCACCTCTCAGCCCCCCACCAACCCACCCCCTCCCCTCTAAGCCCCCCTCCACCCAGCCACTACCATTTCAGCCCCCACACCCACTCATCCCCTCCCCTCTCAGCCCACACACTCACCCCCTGTCTTCTCAGCCCTGCCCACTCACCCACCGCCTCCCCTCTCAGCCCAACCCACCCAGCCACTCACCTCCTTCCCTCTCAGCCCCACCCACCCACCCACCCACACCCTCCCCCACTCAGCCCCACCAACCCACCCACCCTCTCCCCTCTCAGCCCCACCCACCCACACACTCCATCCTCTCTCAGCCCCTCCAATCTCAGCCCCGCCCAGCCACCCCCCATACACTCGCAGCCCCACCCACCCAGCCCCTTCACTCTCAGCCCAACCCATCCACCAATCCAGCCCCACCCCTCTCAGCCCCACCAACACCCACCCACTCACCCCTACCCTCTCAGCCCCATCCACCAACCCACCCCCTCCCCTCTCAGCCCCACCCACCCACCCAACCCCTCCCTTCTCAGCCCCACCCGCCCACCCACCCGCTCCCCTCTGAGCCCCACCCACAAACCCAACCCATCACCTCTGAGCCCCACACACCCACTCCCACCCCTCTCAGCCCCACCTAACCACCAACCACCCCTTCCCCTTCAGCCCCACCCCCTCCCCTCTCAGTCGCACCCACCCAGCCACCCGCTCCACTCTCAGCCCCACCCACACACCCCCACCCCTCTCAGCCCCACCCACCCACACAACCCCTTCCCTCTCAGCCCACCCAACCATCCACCCACTCAACCTCAGCACCCCCACCCACCCACCAACTCCGCTCTCAGCCCCACCCACCCACACTCTCCCCTCCCCTCTCAGACCCACCCACATAACCCCTCCCCTCTCAGCACCCCCACCCACTCATCCCCGGACCTCTCAGCCCCCCACACCCATCCACCCGTTCCCCTCTCAGCCCCCACCCACCCCCCAACACCCTCCCCTCACAGCCCCACTTACCCATCCACTCCCTCCCCTACAACCCCATCCACCCGCAATCCCACCCCCTCCCTTCTCAGCTCCAACCACCCCACCCAACCCCTCCCCCTCTCAGCCCAACCCACCCACACACCCTCTCCCCCCCTCAGCCCCCACACCCACCCACCCACTCCGCTCTCAGCACCCTCACCCACTCATCCCCTACCCTCTCAGCCCCACCCACTTACCCCCTCCCTTCTTAGCCCCGCCAACCCACCCTCCCCCCACCTCTCAGCCCCGCCCAGCCACACCCCCATCCCCTCTCAGCCCATACCACCGACACTCCATCCCCTCTCTGCACAACCCACCCACCCACCCACAACCTCCTCTCTCAGCCCAACTCACCCACACACCCTCTCCCCTCTCAGCCCTACCCACCCAGCCACACCCTCCCCTCCCATCCACCCTTGCCCTCCACACTCAGCGAAACCCACCCTCCCACTCCCTCCCCTCTCAGCCCCTCCCACCCAATAACTCACATACCCCCACCCCTCTCAGCCCCAACCACCCACCCACCCCCTCCCCTCTCAGCCCCAAACACCCACCCACCCCATCACCTCTGAGCCCCACACAGTGGGAGGAGGAAGTGAGTGAGGTGGCGAGGGAGTAGCTGGTGGGCAGGTCGGGGAGAGGGTGATCCAACGCCTGCGCCGCCCCACCCACCCAGCCCAACGCCCGCGCCGCCCACCACCCACCCGCCCAACACCCGCGCCACCCCACCCACCCCGCCCAACACCGCGCCACCACCACACCCCGCCAACGCCTCCGCGCCACCCCCTCTCAGCCCCACCCACCCACCCACCCCCCTCCCCTCTCAGCCCCACCCACCCACCCCACCCCCCTCCCCTCTCAGCCCCTCCCACCCACCGACCCACATACCCCCTCCCCTCTCAGCCCCACCCACCCACCAACCCACACACCCCCTCCACTCTCAGCCTCACCCACCCACCCACCCCCCTCCCCACACAGCCCCACCCAGCCACCAACAGCCCTCTCAGCCACACACAACCCCAACCCTCTCAGCCCCATCCACACACCCACCCCCGTCCTCTCTCAACCCCACCCACACACCCACACCCATCCCTCTCAGCCCCACCAACCCACCCACTCTCCTCTCAGTCCCCACACCCCACCCACTCCCCTCTCAGCCCACCCACACCCTCCCCTCTCAGCCCCACTCACCACCACCCCCTCCCCTCTCAGCCACTCCCACCCACGCACCACCTCCCCTCTCAGACCCACCCACCCCACCACCCTCTCCCCTCTCAGCCCCCCCACCAACCCACCCCCTCCCCTCTAAGCCCCCCCCACCAACCCACTACCATTTCAGCCCCCACACCCACCCACCCCCCTCCCCTCTCAGCACCCCCACCCACTCATCCCCTTCCCTCTCAACCCCAAACACTCACCCCCTCTCTTCTCAGCCCCGCCCACCCACCCTCCCCCCCGCCTCTCAGCCACGCCCACCCACTCACCCCATCCCCTCTCAGCCCCACCCACCCATCCCTAATCCCCTCTCTGCCCAACACACCCACCCACCCACCGCCTCCCCTCTCTGCCGAACCCACCCAGCCACTCATCCCCTCCCCCTCTCAGACTAACCCACCCACCCACCCACACCCTCCCCACTCAGCCCCACCAACCCACCTACCCCCTCCCCTCTCAGCCCCACCCACCCACACACTCCATCCTCTCTCAGCCCCTTCAATCTCAGCCCCGCCCAGCCACCCTCACCTTGCCCTCTCAGCCCCGCCCAGCCACCCTCATCATCCCCTCTCAGCCCCACCCAGCCACCCCCCATACACTTGCAGCCCCACCCACCCAGCCCCTTCACTCTCAGCCCAACACACCCACCCATCCAGCCCCTCCCCTCTCAGCCCCACCAACACCCCACTCCTCCCACTCCCACCCACCCACTCACCCCTACCCTCTCAGCCCCACCCAGCCACCCCCCATACACTTGCAGCCCCACCCACCCAGCCCCTTCACTCTCAGCCCAACACACCCACCCATCCAGCCCCTCCCCTCTCAGCCCCACCAACACCCCTCTCCTCCCACTCCCACCCACCCACTCACACCCTACCCTCTCAGCCCCATCCACCAACCCACCCTCTCCCCTCTCAGCCCCACCTAACCACCAACCACCCCCTCCCCTTCAGCCCCACCCCTTCCCCTCTCAGCTGCACCCACCCACCCACCCGCTCCACTCTCAGCCCCACCCACACACCCCCACCACTCTCAGCCACACCCACACGCTCACCCTCTCAGCCCCACCCACCCACACAACCCCTGCCCTCTCAGCCCACCCAACCATCCACCCACTCAACCTCAGCCCCCCCACCCACCCACCAACTCTGCTCTCAGCCCCACCCACCCACTCACCCCCCGGACCTCTCAGCCCCCCACACACATCCACCCGTTCCCCTCTCAGCCCCACCCACCCCCCAACACCCTCCCTCGCAGCCCCACCTACCCACCCACACCCTCCCCTCTCAGCCCCACCCAACTACCCAGCCCCTCCCCTCAGCCGCACCCACCCCCTCCACTCTCAGACCCACCCACCCTCCCCCCCCTCCCCTCTCAGCCCCACCCACCTCCTCCCCTGTCTGCAACACCCACCCACCGACCCACATACCCCCTCCCCTCTCAGCCCCACCAACCCACCCACTCCCTCCCCTACAGCCCCACCCACCCGCAATCCCACTCCCCTCCCTTCTCAGCTCCAACCACCCACCCAACCCCTCCCTTCTCAGCCCCCACACCCACCCACCCACTCCGCTCTCAGCATCCTCACCCACTCATCCCCTCGCCTCTCAGCCCCACCCACTCACCCCCTCCCTTCTCAGCCCCGCCCACCCACCCTCCCCCCCACCTCTCAACCCCGCCCACCCTCCCCCAACCCCTCTCTGCACAACCCACCCACCCACCACCTCCCCTCTCAGCCCAACTCACCCACACATCCTCTCCCCTCTCAGCCCCACCCACCCCACCCACACCCTCCCCTCCCATCCACTCTCGCACTCCCCTCTCAGCGAAACCCACCCTCCCACTCCCTCCCCTCTCAGCCCCTCCCACCCAACGACCCACATAACCCCTCCCCTCTCAGCCCCACCCACCCACCCACCCCTTTCCCTCTCAGCCCCACCCACACACCCATCTCCTCCCCTCTCAGCCCCCACCACCACCCACCCAGCCACCTCCTCCCATCTCAGCACCACAAAACCCCACCCCTCTCAGCCCCACCCACCCACCCACTCCCCTCTTAGCCCCACCCAAAAACCCACCCCCTCCGCTCTCAGCCCCTGCCACCCAACGACCCACATACACCCAACCCTCTCAGCCCCACCCAACCACCAACCCCTTCCTCTCTCAGCCCCACCCACCCACCCACCCCTTCCCCTCTCACTCCCACCCACCCATCCACCCCTTCCCCTCTCAGCCCCACCAACCAACAAAACACCTCCCCTCTCAACCCCACCCACCCATCCACCGCCTCCCCTCTAAGCCCCACCCACCCACCCCCTCCCCTCTCAGACCCACCCACCCACCCACACCTTACTCTCTCAGCCCCACCCATCCAGCCACCTCCTCCCCTCTCAGCCCCACCCTCCCACACACCCCCTCCCCTCTCAGCCACACCCACCCCACCCACCCCCTCCCCTATCAGCCCCACACAACCCCACCCCTCTCAGACCCACCCACACACCCACTAGCTCCGCTCTCAGCTGAACCCACACCCTCCCCTCTCAGCCCCCACCCACCCACCACACACACCCCACTCAGCCCCACCCACTGACCCATCCCCTCCGCTCTCAGCCCCACCCACCCAACCACCCTCCTCCCCTCTCATCCCCACCCCCTCTAATCTCAGCCCCACCCACCCATCCCCGACCCTCTCAGCATCACCCACAGACCCTCTACCCTCTCAGCCCCACACACGCACCCCCTCCACTCTCAGCCCCACCCACCCATCCCCTCCCCTATCAGCCCCACACAACCCCACCTCTCTCAGCCCCACCCACCCACCCACACACACCCCACTCAGCCCCACCCCCCTCCAATCTCAGCCCCACCCACCCATCCCCGACCCTCTCAGCCTCACCCACAGACCCTCTCCCCTCTCAGCATCACCCACAGACCCCTCTCCCCTCTCAGCATCACCCACAGACCCTCTATCCTCTCAGCCCCACCCACCCCCTCCACCCCCTCCCCTCTCAGCCCCATCCACCTACCCACCCCCTCCCCTATCAGTCCCACACAACCCCAACCCTCTCAGACCCACCCAAAAACCCACCAGCTCCCCTCTCAGCTGAACCCATACCCTCCCCTCTCAGCCCCACCCACCCACCCCGCTCCCATCTCAGCCCCACCCACCCACCAACCGCCTCCCCTCTCAGCCCCCACCCACCCACCACCCGCTCCCCTCCCAGCCCCACCCACCCAGCCAACCCCTCCCATCTCAGCTCCACCCACCCACCAATCGCCTCCCATCTCAGCCCCACGCACCCACCCACCCCCTCCCCTATGATCCCCACACACCCCCACCCCTCTCAGACCCACCCACACACCCACCAGCTCCCCTCTCAGCTGAACCCACACCCTCCCCTCTCAACCCACCCTACCCACCCACACACACCCCCACTCAGCCCCACCCACAGACCCATCCCCTCCCCTCTCAGCCCCACCCACTCAGCACCTCCCCTGTCAGCCCCACCCACCCACCATCCCCCTCCCTCTCAACCCCACCCACTCAACCACACCCTCTCCTTTCAGCCCCACCCACTCACCCACACCCTCCCCTCTCAGCCCCACCCACCCACCAACCGCCTCCCCCTCCAAGCCCCAACCCATTCACCCAGCCCCTCCCCTCTCAGACCCACCCACCCAACCTCCAAATGCCTCCCCTCCAAACCCGACACACCCACCCACTCACACCCTCCCCTCTCAGCCCCACCCACCCCACCACCCCCTCGCCTCTCAGACCCACCCACCCACCACCCCCCCTCCCCTCTCAACCCCACCCACCCACCCCCTCCCCTCTGAGAACCCCAACCCACAAAACACTTCCTCTCTCAGCCGCTCCAATCTCAGCCCCACCCACCCTCCCACCCCCCTCCCTTATCAGCCCCACACAACCCCACCCCTCTCAGACCCACCCAGACACCCACCAGCTCCCCTCTCAGCTGAACCCACACCCTCCCCTCTCAGCCCCACCCACCCACACTCATCCCACTCAGCCCCACCCACTGACACATCCCCTCCCCTCTCAGCCCCACCCCACCCACACACACCCTCCCATCTCAGCCCCACCCACCCACACAACCCCCTCCCCTCTGAGCCCCACCCCCTCCAATCTTAGCCCCACCCACCCATCCCCGACCCTCTCAGCATCACCCACAGACCCTCTACCCTCTAAGCCCCACCAACCCACCCCCTCCCTTCTCAGCCCCACACACCCAAACCCCCATCCCCTCTCAGCCCCTCCCACCCACCCACCCCCTCCCCTCACGGAACCCCCAAGCACACAACACATCCCCTCTCAGTCCCTCCAATCTCAGCCCCACCCACCCACCCCCTCCCCTCTCAGCCCAACCCACCCACTCACCCCTTCCCCTCATGGAACCCCCAACCACACAACACATCCCCTCTCAGCCCCTCCAATCTCAGCCCCACCCACCCACCCCCCTCCCCTCTCAGCCCAACCCACCCACCCACCCCCTCCCCTCACGGAACCCCCAACCACACAACACATCCCCTCTCAGCCCCTCCAATCTCAGCCCCACCCACCCACCCCCTCCCCTCTCAGCCCAACCCACCCACCCACCCCTTCCCCTCATGGAACTCCCAACCACACAACACATCCCCTCTCAGCCCCTCCAATCTCAGCCCCACACACCCCCACCCCTCTCAGACCCACCCACATACCCACCAGCTCCCCTCTCTGCTGAACCCACACCCTCCCCTCTCAGACCCTACCCACCCACCCACACACACCCCCACTCAGCCCCACCCACTGACCCATCCCCTCCCCTCTCAGCCCCACCAACCCACCCACCCCCTCCCCTCTCATTCCCACCCCCCTCCACTCTCAGCCCAACCAACCCACCAACACCCTCCCCTCTCAGCCCCACCCAGCCACCCACTCCCCTCTCAGCCCCACCCACCCCACCACCCCCCCTCGCCTCTCAGACCCACCCACCCCACCACCCCCCTCCCCTCTCAGCCCCACCCACCCCACCACCCCCTCGCCTCTCAGACCCACCCACCCCACCACCCCCACCCCTCTCAGCCCCACCCACCCCACCACCCCCTCCCCTCTCAACCCCACCCACCCACACACCACATCCCCTCTAAGCCCCACCCACCCACCCACCCCCTCCCCTCTCAGCCCCACCCACCTACCCCATCTCCTCTCAGCCCAACCCACCAACGCAACCCCTCCCCTCTCAGCCCCCACCCACCTCCTCCCCTCTCAGCCTCACACACCCACCCATCCCTTTTCGTCTCAGCCCCACCCACCCACCCACCCCCTCACCTCTCTGCCCCACCCACCCCCTCCCATCTCAGCCCCACCCAACCACCAACCGCCTCCCCTCCAAGCCCCACCCACTCACCCAACCCCTCCCCTCTCAGCCCCCGACCAACCACCTCCTCTCTCAGCCCCAACCACCCAGCTCCTCCTCTCTCAGCCCCACCCACCCCTCCTCTCTCATCTCCACATGACCGCCCACACCCCCTCCCCTCTCAGCCCCACCCACCAACACACCCACTCCCCTCTCAGCCCCTACAACCCACCCAACCCCTCCCCTCTCAGCCCCACCCACCCAACCCCCACCCCTCTCAGCCCCACACACCCAAACTGCTTTCCACTCTCAGCCCCACCAACACACCCCCTCCCCTCTCAGCCTGACCCAACCACCCACCCCCTCCCATTTCAGCCCCACCCGCCTGCCCACCTCCTCCCATTCATTCCAACCCGCCCGCCTACCCCTTCCCCTCTCAGTCCCCACCCACCCAAACACCCCTCCCCTCTCAGTCCCCCCACCCAACCCCTCCCCTCTCAGCCCCACCCCACCCACCCAACCCCTCCCCTCTCAGCCCCACCCACACACCCACTCCCTCCTCTCTCAGCCCCATCCACCCACCCCCTCCCCTCTCAGCCCCACCAACCCACCCCATCACCTCTCAGCCCGACCCACCCACCCACCCCCTCCCCTCTCAGCCCCACCCACCCACACACCCCCTCCCCTTTCAGCCAAACCCACCCACTCTCCCCCTCCCCTCTGCCCCACCCTCCCACCCACCCCCTCCCCTCTCAGCCCAACCCAACCACACAGCCCCTTCCATCTCAGCCCCATGCGCCCGCCCTCCCCCTCCCCTTCAGTCCAACCCACCTGCCTACCCCTTCCCCTCTCAGTCCCACCCACCCAATACCCCGTCCCCTCTCAGACCCCCACCCACCCCCTCCCCTCTCAGCCCCACCCACTCAAACACCCCCACCCCTCTCAGCCCCACCCACCCAAAGCCCCCTCCCCTCTCAGCCCCCCAACCCAACCCCCACCCCTCTCATCCCCACCCAAACACCCCGTCCCCACTTAGCCCCACCCACCCACCCACCCCCCTCCCATCTCAGCCCCACCCACCCACCCACCCCATCCCCTCTCATCCCCAACCCCTCCTATCTCAGCCCCACCCACCCACCCCCTTCCCTCTCAGCCCCACCCACTCATCAACACCCTCCCCTCACAGTCCCACCCACCCACCCCCTCCACTCTCAGACCCAAACACCCACCACCCCCTCCCCGTCTCAGCCCCACAAACCCACCAACACCCTCCCCTCTCAGCCCCACCCACCCACCCACTCCCCTCTCAGCCCCACCCACCCACCCACTTGCCTCCCAGCCCCACCCCCACACCGTTCCCCTCCCCTCTCAACGTCACCCACTCACCCACACCCTCCCCTCTAAGCCCCACCCACCCACCCACCCCTTCCCCTCTCAGACCCACCCACCTAAACCATCCCCTCTCTGCCCCACCCACCTCCTCCCCTCTCAGCCTCACACACCCACCTACCCCCTTGCCTCTCAGCCCCACCCAGCCACCCACCCCCTCCCCTCTCAGACCCACCCACACACCCTCCAACTGCCTCCCCTCCAAGCCCGACACACCCACCCACTCACATCCTCCCCACTCAGCCCCACCCACACACACACCCCGTCCTCTCTCAGCCCCACCCCACCCACGCATCCCCTCCCCTCACAGCCACCCCCACCCAGCCAGCCCCTCCACTCTAAGCACCCCCCACCCATCCACCCACTCCCCTCTCAGCCCCCCCACCCACTCACCCCCTCCCCTCTCAGCCCCACCCACCCACAAAGCACCTCTGCTCTCAGCCCAACCCACCCAACCCCCCGCCCCCCTCAGCACCCCCACCCACCACCTCCCCTCTCAGCCCCACCCACCCTCCCGCTTCCCTCTCAGCCCCACACACCGAAACGCCCCTCCCCTCTCAGCCCCACCAACCCACCCCATCCCGTCTCAGCCCCACCAACCCACCCATGCCCTCCCCTCTCAGCTCGACCCAACCACAAACCCCCTCCCCTCTCAGCCCCACCCACACACCCACTCCCTCCCCTCTCAGCCCCACCCACCCACCCCCTCGTCTCTCAGCCCCCACACACCCAAACACCCCTCCCCCTCAGCCCCACCCGCCCGCCCACCCCCTCCCCTCCAGTCCCACCTGCCCGCATACCCCCTCCCCTCTCAGTCCCACCCACCCTAAAGCCCTCCCCTCTCAGCCCCCCCACCCACCACCTCCCCTCTCAGCCCCAACCACCCAACCACCCCCTCCCTTCTTAGTCCCACCCACCCAACCCCACTTCCCCTCTCAGTCCCACCCACCCACACACCCCCTTCCCTCTCAGCCCCACCCAACAACCCATCCCTCCCGTCTCAGTCACGCCCACACACCCACCCGCTCCCCTCTCAGCACCACCCACCCACCCACACCCTCCCCTCTCAGCCTCACCCACACACCAACCACTCCCCTCTCGGACCCACCCACCCACCCACCCCCCTCCCCTCTTAGCCCAACCCACACACCCCACCCCCACCCCTCGAAGCTCCACCCAAAAGCTCCCCCCCAGACCCACCCACCCACTTCCCTCTCAGCCCCACCCACCCACACATCCTCCCCTTTCAGCCCCACCCACCCACCCACCCCCTTCCCTATCAGCCCCACCCACCCACCCACCCCCTTCCCTATCAGCCCCACCCACCCACCCACCCCCTCCCTTATCAGCCCCACCCACCCACCCACCCCCCCTCCCTTATCAGCCCCACCCACCCACCCACCCCCTCCCTTATCAGCCCCACCCACCCACCCACCCACCCCCTCCCTTATCAGCCCCAAACAACCCCACCCCTCTCAGACCCACCCACACACCCACCAGCTCCCCTCTCAGCTGAACCCACTGACACATCCCTCCCCTCTCAGCCCCACCCACCCACCCACACCCTCCCATCTCAGCCCCACCCACCCACACACCCCCCTCCCCTCTGATCCCCAACCCCTCCAATCTTAGCCCCACCCACCCATCCCCGACCCTCTCAGCATCACCCACAGACCCTCTCCCCTCTCAGCATCACCCACAGACCCTCTACCCTCTAAGCCCCACCAACCCACCCCCTCCCCTCTCAGCCCCACACCCCCAAACCCCCCCTCCCCTCTCAGCCCCACCCACCCACAGCTTCCCCTCTCAGCCCGACCCAACCACACAGCCCCCTCCCCTCTTAGCCCGACCCAACCACACACCCCCTCCCCTCTCAGCCCTATCCACCAACACACCCCGTCCCCTCTCAGCCCCACCCCCCACCCAACCCCTCCCGTCTCAGCCCCACCCACACACCCACCCCCTCGCCTCTCAGCCCCCACTCCCCCACCAACTCCCCTCTCAGCCCCACACACCCACCCCCACCCCTCGCAGCCCCACGCACCCACTCCCTGCCCTCTCAACCCCAACCATCCGCCCGCCCACAGAATCCCCTCTCAGCCCCACCCACCCAAACCGCCCTACCCTCTCAACCACCACACCCACCCCCACCCCAGTCAGCCCTAACCACCCACCCACCCCCCGCTCCTCTCAGTCCCACCAACGCAACTCCCCCTCCTTTCTCAGACCCGCACACCTACCCACCAACCGCCTCCCCTCCCTGCCCCACCCACCCACCCCCCTCGTCTCTCAGCCCCCACACACCCAAACACCCCTCCCCCTCAGCCCCACCCGCCCGCCCACCCCCTCCCCTCCAGTCCCACCTGCCCGCATACCCCCTCCCCTCTCAGTCCCACCCACCCTAAAGCCCTCCCCTCTCAGCCCCCCCACCCACCACCTCCCCTCTCAGCCCCAACCACCCAACCACCCCCTCCCTTCTTAGTCCCACCCACCCAACCCCACTTCCCCTCTCAGTCCCACCCACCCACACACCCCCTTCCCTCTCAGCCCCACCCAACAACCCATCCCTCCCGTCTCAGTCACGCCCACACACCCACCCCCGCTCCCCTCTCAGCACCACCCACCCACCCACACCCTCCCCTCTCAGCCTCACCCACACACCAACCACTCCCCTCTCGGACCCACCCACCCACCCACCCCCTCCCCTCTTAGCCCAACCCACACACCCACCCCCACCCCTCGAAGCTCCACCCAAAAGCTCCCCCCCAGACCCACCCACCCACTTCCCTCTCAGCCCCACCCACCCACACATCCTCCCCTTTCAGCCCCACCCACCCACCCACCCCCCTTCCCTATCAGCCCCACCCACCCACCCACCCCCTTCCCTATCAGCCCCACCCACCCACCCACCCCCCTCCCTTATCAGCCCCACCCACCCACCCACCCCCCTCCCTTATCAGCCCCACCCACCCACCCACCCCCTCCCTTATCAGCCCCACCCACCCACCCACCCACCCCCTCCCTTATCAGCCCCAAACAACCCCACCCCTCTCAGACCCACCCACACACCCACCAGCTCCCCTCTCAGCTGAACCCACTGACACATCCCTCCCCCTCTCAGCCCCACCCACCCACCCACACCCTCCCATCTCAGCCCCACCCACCCACACACCCCCTCCCCTCTGATCCCCAACCCCTCCAATCTTAGCCCCACCCACCCATCCCCGACCCTCTCAGCATCACCCACAGACCCTCTCCCCTCTCAGCATCACCCACAGACCCTCTACCCTCTAAGCCCCACCAACCCACCCCCTCCCCTCTCAGCCCCACACCCCCAAACCCCCCTCCCCTCTCAGCCCCACCCACCCACAGCTTCCCCTCTCAGCCCGACCCAACCACACAGCCCCTCCCCTCTTAGCCCGACCCAACCACACACCCCCCTCCCCTCTCAGCCCTATCCACCAACACACCCCGTCCCCTCTCAGCCCCACCCCCACCCAACCCCTCCCGTCTCAGCCCCACCCACACACCCACCCCCTCGCCTCTCAGCCCCACTCCCCCACCAACTCCCCTCAGCCCCACACACCCACCCCCACCCCTCGCAGCCCCCACGCACCCACTCCCTGCCCTCTCAACCCCAACCATCCGCCCGCCCACAGAATCCCCTCTCAGCCCCCACCCACCCAAACCGCCCTACCCCTCTCAACCACCACACCCACCCCCACCCCAGTCAGCCCTAACCACCCACCCACCCCCGCTCCTCTCAGTCCCACCAACGCAACTCCCCCTCCTTTCTCAGACCCGCACACCTACCCACCAACCGCCTCCCCTCCCTGCCCCACCCACCCACCCACCAACCGCCTCCCCACACAACCCCACCCACCCACCCACCCCCTACCCTCTCAGCCCCGCCCACCCAACCACTTCCCTCATAGACGAACCCACCAACCAAACCCCTCCCCTCTCAGCACCACCCACATCCTCACCTCTCAGCCCCACCCACCCACCCACCCACTCCCCTCTCAGCCCCACCCACCACCAACCGTCTCCCTCCAAGCCCCTCCCAGTCACCCAAACCCTCCCCTCTCAGCCCCCCCACCCACCACCTCCTCTCTCAGCCCCACCCACCCAACACCTCCCCTCTCAGCCCCACCCACCCAGCCACCCCCCTCCCCTCTCAGCATCACCCACGCACCCTCTCCCCTCTCAGTCACACGCACCCCTTCCCTCCCCTCTCAGCATCACCCACACACGCTCTCCCCTCTCAGCCCCACCCACCCACCCCCCTCCCCTCTCAGCCCCACCCACCCACCCGCCCCCTCTCTCTCAGCCCCACCCAACCACCCCCTCCTCTCTCAGACACACCCACACCCACCCACCCCCCTCTCTCTCAGCCCCACCCATCCACCCACCCCCTGCCCTCTCAGCCCCACCCATCCACCCACCCCCTCCTCTCTCAGGCCCACCCACCCACCCACCCCCCTCCCCACTCAACCACACCCACCCACCCACCCCCTCCACTCTCAACCCCACATCCCCCATCCCCTCTCAGCCCCAGCCACATACACAACCCCTCCCCTCTCAGCCCCAGCCCCCCTCCGACACCCTCGCCACTCAGCACCACCCAGTCACCCACCCCCTCTCTCTCTCAGCCCCACCCACCCACCCTCCCTCTCTCTCTCAGCCCCCACCCAACCACCCCTCTATCTCAGCCCCACCAACCCACCCCCTCCCCTCTCAGCCCCACCGACACAACCAACCCCTCCCCTCTCAGCCCCACCCCCTCCCCACTCAACCACACCCACCCCGTCCCCTCTCAGCCCCAGCCCACCTCTGACCCCCTTGCCACTCAGCACACCACCCACCCACCCACCTCCTCCCCTCCAAGCCCCACCCACACCAATCTCAGGCCTACCCACCCCCTCCCCTCCCAGCCCCACTCACACACCCAACCCCCTCCCCTCTCAGCCCAAACCCCTACCCTCTCAAACCCACCCCGTCTCCTCTCAGCACCACCCCGCCCCACCCCCCTCCCCTCTCCACCCCACCCACCCCCTCCCCTCTCAGCCCCGCCCACCCACCACTTCCCCTCTCAGCAAGACCCACCCACCCACCCCCTCCTCTCTCAGGCCCACCCACCCACCCACCCCCCTCCTCTCTCAGGCCCACCCACCCACCCACCTCCTCCTGTCTCAGG